>NQII01000525.1:236988-261271 GCA_002778355.1 Clitarchus hookeri | reverse complement strand
AGAAATAAAAAAAATCAACAATCGAAATGCACCGCAAATGTCTCCCGCCTATAACGTGTCCATCAGATTTTGTGATTTGTGAGAATTATTTCTTCAACTCTTATGTTGAAATTAGCGGTTTCTTTCAGCTTTGGTCACACATTTGCAATTTTTTTTTAGTATTTTAAGTGCATTCTACAATATAATAAAGTTTTAAATGAATTTCAGTTGTAATTTATTAGTCGTTTATACTGCGAAGTAATACTCACATGGGATTGGTAATTTTATTTCATTTGGCTGTTCTTGAATTTTCCAATAAGATTTATTTGGCTCTCAGTGATTTGCCTTGCTGATGCTAAGTGCGACGGCGGAATGAGAAAGCTAGCTGAGTGAGTAGAAAGCGGGAGTTGCCTGCAGTGTAGCGAACCGTAGCTAAATTCAGCGACATGTAGTCTAAGTTTAGGTCCTATAGCTTGTAGGAGAATGGGCGTAGCTGAATGACAATATGTGGTCAAATTGAGGTTCGATATAAGTGATCATATTTTTTTTATAACTTTACGTACTCGAATGTTATATTTATTTTGTATTTTCCCCAATAATCACCTCTAATACTTCAGTCCTTCAACTTAAAATGTTATTTTCACCCTGCTCGTGGCTCAGGAAGAAGGTTTTCACAGTACGAAAACACAATATGTTCGTAGTGTTTAGAACAAGACTTGAGTTGAATTGAGAGATTAGGGCGGCTCTTAACAACGAGGTATTGAGAGCCGATGAGGGTGAAATGAGGTGAGAATGGAGCAGCGCCGGACTGGAAAGGTGGGCGAAATGGGAGATACCCGAGAAAACCCGCCGACCAGCGGCATCGTTCAGCTCGATTCCCATTTGTGAAAACTCTGGATTGACCCGGCCGGTGATTGAACCCGGTTCGCCTTGGTGGGAGGCGAGCAGTCTAACCGCTAAACAAAAGAAGACTTGAATATCTTGTTTGAAGTATCTGATTAAAAATGCGTGACTAAGTCATTTATAAATGAATATTAAATATTTATATTAATAACAGGTATTATTATTTTATTTTATTTTGAGTTGTCGTGTGCCAATACTTAATGTTTGGAGCGTAGCTTGATTTTGTTTTTAAGCTGAATTTCCGAACATATGTAGTCAACTCCTTTACGATGGCAAAACTGATTTGTCAGTTGGTAGTAGCATACTAGCGCTTCTTGTCCCGTACTGGCAAACTCTTTCAAAAAATCGCCCTCTAATTTAACCAAGCGTACCGGGCGGTACAATATAATAGCGAGTTTAATCCGAGTGGATTTTCTCATGTGAATTCTCATAATTTCAGTAGAGTGTCGATACAGTTCATTTCCATTAAACTTTCCAGTTTCTCTCAACATGCAAGAATGAAGATTGCTAGAATTGATTTTTAGGTTTGTTTCATTGTAACATATTCAGGCTCAACTACGGTTCCGTATAAGCGTTCCATATATTTTACCTTAGACTAGGTATACAGTTTATGCGAATCATGTAAAATGTCTACGTTTCTGCTCAGCCCTTAGGGACTACTTCCGAATAAGTACAAAGCACTTGTGGAAGAACCAAAGTTTTATTGGCTTATTAGTGATGGAGAGGTAGGAAGTAATCAATTTGCCCATACTTACCTCACAAAAGTACATCCCAGTCATCTGAAACTGGAGATATATTCAATAAGTTCAAGCCCATTTATCAATATGTTGTATACGTTATCTATCAAACCACACACCCACATTGCTCCATGTGTTTCTTAAAACAAGCGTGTATGTAATACAGGTTCACAAGTAAATTCGAGAGTAATGCATGTTGCTAGAGGGCATGAGTTTCACCTCTTCGTTAATAAATAATTATATGAATTCCTTTAGAACGGTGAGATTAAAAAAATAAGAAAAGGCGACTCGTACATGCTCATTAATAGTAATAAAAATCCAACGATGGTACTGCGACAGGAATTTTTACACAAAATAAAATTTGTAACTTAATTTTTTGTACAAAATAATATCCATCTTAGATTCTGCGGTGATGGCAGATTTTCGTTCACTTACGTACAAGTACTTCAGCTCCAACTGCAAAGGCTTAGGGGCCACGGTGGTGTAGTGGTTAGACTGCTCGCCTCCCACCAAGGCGAACCGAGCTACATCCCTGGACGGTTCACTCCGGATTTTCGCAAGTTGGAATCGTGCCGGACGATGCCATAGGTCTGCGGGTTTTCTCGTGGATCTCCCGTTTCCCCCCGCCTCTTCATTCCGACGCTGCTCCATACTCGCCTCGCTCCACCCTCATCGGCTCCCAAGATCTCGATGTTGAGAGCTGCACAAATCTCCACCATATCATGTTACGTATTTCTGACATATTTTTCGTGACAGACGTGCCTCTAAGGTACTGTTGGCGTTGTTTAGTTACACTTATCCTGTGAATTTATTTTCTATAATGACACTAGAGAACAAGTCTTGTTTTGAACGTATGTGGCTCAGGAGCAAAGTTTACAGAAGTGGGAAAGCAGAGTGCTGTTGAAAACACAGCCTCGCTGGCATTTACCAGACTATCCGGCTGATGAGTCACAGTTCCGAGGAGTAAGAGTCCATCGCCGAGATTGCCTTCTGTACTCATTTCTTTCCTCGCACCTTCCACGCTCCTATCTCCCCCAAGCCACTGCATCTTGCTCTTCAACCAAAGAGGCAACTTGTGCGTGTGGAGAAATGACATTCCTTATATTTGGTCGGGTTGTATTGCGAGGAAAGGAGAAATTTACACAGATAGGTTTTCTTGCAAGTTTTCTGACGAAATTGCACGCCACCCGTGAAAGCAGAAGCCTCGCTGAGAGAAATGCCTACAAAATGTTTGTTTGAATAAGGCCAAAAATTTATTTCGTTGCACCAACAAACTTTTTTTTTTAAATTAACAAAACTTGTAAAGCAACAAAATTAATATTATTCAGCTAACGAAATTCATGTTTCAATGAACGAAACTTCTGTGCTGGTGCAAAATAAATTAGACTGGCAAATAAATAATTTGTTGAATCAACGGAATATATTAGTTTGGCCACTCATTTGATTGCTTTCGTTCTAAAATACACTGCTTGAGAGTGCGTTTGCGTTTTTCGTGACAATTAGGATAGGAACAGTTTTTTAAGTGCATTTATTGATGCTTAATAATGGCATAAACTTCCTAATAAAACAATTAAAGCAGGAAATAAAAAAGTAAAGCCGTAAAACTTGAAATATTTATTTGCATACGTTGTCCAGTTTTTTAAATGTTTATATTTGAAAACATTCCAACTTTACTTGTAGTCACTTTAGCTGTGGCTGCTAACATGCAGCACTCAGGCTCAGGTGATATAAACTGTAATATCGGATGGCTTTCATTTTTTTTTTAAATATTAATAATCGAAACTCTTTAATGTTCGTAGAGCCAAACAAATCTTTAGTTGGACCATTGAAACTTTTGTTTAGGGCAACCAAATAAGAACAAAAATGATTTGGTTACAGGAACAAAATGTTTCATTGCTCCTATACAAATAATAAATTTTGTTCAGTCAAACAAACTTTATTTGATTCAACGAAACCTTTTTCTCTGTGTAGACTAGCTAATGATTTGCATTTCCCTTATTTCATACGTTTTATTTAACATAACTGACATTACAGCGAGAAATGAGCCAACATTTCTTTTATTGAAATTGAATGCATTTTATTGTTAGGTCATATTATATAAACGATAACTTGATAAAAATACAAAATAATTACAAAAATTATATTCATCACTTTCTTTTGCTTAAGTATCAGACGGCTAAATTGAATAAAGTGTTGGTAAAAATTTTAAAACAAATATTTTAACACTTTTTATCTAAAGTGTTTCTCGAAGTCATATTAGCGGAATGATGAAATTTCTTGGAAATCCTACCCGTCCATTGTTTACGTGAGATAGGGGTTTAATTTTTAATTATACTGAATTTAAATTGTACCTCAAAATTTTAAATTGTAATACTGTATGTAATTTTCCGAGAAAATATTCACATGGCATTGTGACATGGGGAATTATTTGGAGCTGTAGACTAAATCATAAATTTGTTTTTAAATTTGTACGGAAAATATATTAAATTTAAATACCTTTGATTATTTTTAGAAAGTAATTTTCTGCCGTTTACATACGTTTTGCTTGATTATTATTTCATGCCACAGCAAAATAAATATAATGTGTTTAATATATAGAAATAATTTCTGACTTTCGAACATCCTTAAGACAAACAGTTTTAAATTTTAATATTTATTTTTGTAATTATTATTATATGTAAAGTTTCACTAACTTAGCAAAATTAGCACGATTATATTTAATTGAGAAAATTCCAAAGGGAATTTGTAGTACTTGAATCCAAATACATAAAAGCACCAGTTGAAATACATATTTCCTGTTTAGTTATTTACTTCATGCGTATATGCCACAGATAATAAACGCATATGTTTAATTTAATTCATAAATGTTGCAATTTTCATACCGAATATTAAATACGAATGAAATAAATCATGCCACCAGAAGCATTTCAGTATAAATCACATTAAAGAAAACATTTGTTGAATATGATTGCAACATCATATTCACAAATGTTATTTAAATTAGGATATTTGGAGAGCGCTTAGCGACTAGGTTTTTGGTGGTGTTAACGGGAAGGGGGGAGATGGAGCAGTGATGAAAATGCAATAATAGGGGTAAACAGGAGAACCTAGAGAAAAACCAGCCAACTAACGACAATTACCGCCACGTTTTACATGTCTGGAAAAGTAACTTAAGCGAGTAGGAAAATATCTAAAGCCTACAGATCTAAGTAAAAAAATTATAATTTTATCCACCAAGCGATTCAGCAATATACATACGTCTCTTGAACAAACGTGCCCTTAATTTGGTAAATATTAGAAATACGTATTAACATTTGCAAATTACTCTCTCTCTCTCTCTCTCTCTCTCTCTCTCTCTCTCTCTCGTGTTAAAGTACAAATGGTTGAGATGATATAAGTAAGCGCTAATTGGAGCCTCTCCTCTATCAACGGGACAGTCTAGTGTTTCCTGGTTTCTGCCCAAAAAATGTTCAGGTCCACCGCGGCCTGTGGTGTGACTACTAGAGATAACTGAAGGAACGACAATAATAACCAACGGATCAAAAGTACAGTGAATATTAGAAGTTTTAAGAAACATTGCTTCACAATAAAATAAAGTCAAGAGAACAAAAATATGTACTATACGCAAAATTAATCGCAATCTACCACAAATAACCTACGTCCGTGAGAACATTGAAACTCCAAGAATGAACTTCAAGAATGAGTGAGAAATCTGCAGGATGTATCAGCGACGGTGATGCCTCAGTATTCCGGGATTATGACTGCGTACTGGCGCATTTAAGAAGCTACAAGCAGTGGGAAGAGCCCGTTCATGCCGTATAACGCGACATAGCAATCATTACGAAAAAACTGAGGGTTGTATAGTGCGTCAGGACTGTTTGGAAGAGAGGATTTATATGTTATCCTGTCAGTAGATAANTCAACTACGGTTCCGTATAAGCGTTCCATATATTTTACCTTAGACTAGGTATACAGTTTATGCGAATCATGTAAAACGTCTACGTTTCTGCTCAGCCCTTAGGGACTACTTCCGAATGAGTACAAAGCACTTGTGGAAGAACCAAAGTTTTATTGGCTTGTTAGTGATGGAAAGGTAGGAAGTAATCAATTTGCCCATACTTACCTCACAAAAGTGCATCCCAGTCATCTGAAACTGGAGATATATTCAATAAGTTCAAGCCCATTTATCAATATGTTGTATACGTTATCTATCAAACCGCACCNCAAGCCCATTTATCAATATGTTGTATACGTTATCTATCAAACCGCACCCCCACATTGCTCCATGTGTTTCTTAAAACAAGCGTGTATGTAATACAGGTTCACAAGTAAATTCGAGAGTAATGCATGTTGCTAGAGGGCATGAGTTTCACCTCTTCGTTAATAAATAATTATATGAATTCCTTTAGAACGGTGAGATTAAAAAAATAAGAAAAGGCGACTCGTACATGCTCATTAATAGTAATAAAAATCCAACGATGGTACTGCGACAGGAATTTTTACACAAAATAAAATTTGTAACTTAATTTTTTGTACAAAATAATATCCATCTTAGATTCTGCGGTGATGGCAGATTTTCGTTCACTTACGCACAAGTACTTCAGCTCCAACTGCAAAGGCTTAGGGGTCACGGTGGTGTAGTGGTTAGACTGCTCGCCTCCCACCAAGGCGAACCGAGCTACATCCCTGGACGGTTCACTCCGGATTTTCGCAAGTTGGAATCGTGCCGGACGATGCCATAGGTCTGCGGGTTTTCTCGTGGATCTCCCGTTTCCCCCCGCCTCTTCATTCCGACGCTGCTCCATACTCGCCTCGCTCCACCCTCATCGGCTCCCAAGATCTCGATGTTGAGAGCTGCACAAATCTCCACCATATCATGTTACGTATTTCTGACATATTTTTCGTGACAGACGTGCCTCTAAGGTACTGTTGGCGTTGTTTAGTTACACTTATCCTGTGAATTTATTTTCTATAATGACACTAGAGAACAAGTCTTGTTTTGAACGTATGTGGCTCAGGAGCAAAGTTTACAGAAGTGGGAAAGCAGAGTGCTGTTGAAAACACAGCCTCGCTGGCATTTACCAGACTATCCGGCTGATGAGTCACAGTTCCGAGGAGTAAGAGTCCATCGCCGAGATTGCCTTCTGTACTCATTTCTTTCCTCGCACCTTCCACGCTCCTATCTCCCCCAAGCCACTGCATCTTGCTCTTCAACCAAAGAGGCAACTTGTGCGTGTGGAGAAATGACATTNGCTCCTATCTCCCCCAAGCCACTGCATCTTGCTCTTCAACCAAAGAGGCAACTTGTGCGTGTGGAGAAATGACATTACTTATATTTGGTCGGGTGTATTGCGAGGAAAGGAGAAATTTATACAGATAGGGTTTCTTGCAAGTTTTCTGACGAAATTGCACGCCACCCGTGAAAGCAGAAGCCTCGCTGAGAGAAATGCCTACAAAATGTTTGTTTGAATAAGGCCAAAAATTTATTTCGTTGGACCAACAAAGTTTTTTTTTTAAATTAACAAAACTTGTAAAGCAACAAAATTAATATTATTCAGCTAACGAAATTCATGTTTCAATGAACGAAACTTCTGTGTTGGTGCAAAATAAATTAAACTGGCAAATAAATAATTTGTTGAATCAACGGCATATATTTGTTTGGCCAGTCATTTGATTGCTTTCGTTCTAAAATACACTGCTCGAGAGTGCGTTTGCATTTTTCGTGACAATTAGGATAGGAACAGTTTTTTTTAGTGCATTTATTGATGCTTAATAATGGCATAAACTTCCTCATAAAACAATTTAATCAGGAAATTAAAAAGTAAAGCTGTAAAACTTTAAATATTTATTTGCATACGTTGTACAGTTTTTTAAATGTTTATATTTGAAAACATTCCAACTTTACTTGTAGTAACTTTAGCTGAGGTTGCTTACACGTAGCGCTCAGGCTCAGGTGATATAGGTTGTAATATCGGATGACTTCCAATTTTTTTAAAAACATTAATCGAATCTCTTTAATGTTCGTAGAGCCAAACAAATCTTTGGTTGGACCATTGAAACCTTTGTTTAGGGCAACCAAATAAGAACAAAATTGATTTGGTTACAGGAACAAAATATTTCATTGCTCCTATACAAACAATCAATTTTGTTCAGTCAAACAAACTTTATTTGATTCAACAAAACCGTTTTCTCTGTGTAGACTAGTTAATGATTTGAATTTTCCTTATTTCATACATTTATTTATCATAACTGAAATTACAACGAGAAATAAGCCAGCATTTCTTTTATTGAAATTGAATGCATTTTATTGTTAGGTCATATAAACGATAACTTGATAAAAATACAAAATCACTTTCTTAAGCTTAAGTATGAGACGGCTAAATTGAAAAAAAATGTTCGTAAAAATTTTAAAACAAATATTTTAACACATTTTATCTAAAGTGTTTCTCGAAGTCATATTAGCGGAATGATGAAATTTCTTTGAAATACTACCCATCCATTGTTTACGTGAGGTAGGGGTTTAATTTTTAATTATACTGACTTTAAATTTAACCTCAAAATTTTTAATTGTAATATGGGCGAACTGTATGTAGTTTTCCGAGAAAATATTCTCATGGCGTTGTGACATGGGGAATTATTTTAAGCTGTAAACTTAATAATTAATTTGGTTTTAAAATTTGTACGGAAAATATATGAAATTTAAATACCTTTAATTATTTTAGAAAGTAATTTTCTACCGTTTTCATACGTTTTACTTGATTATTATTTCATGACACAGCAAAATAAATATAATGTGCTTAATATATAGAAATAATTTCTGACTTTTGAACATCCTGAAGACAAACAGTTTTAAATTTTAATATTTATTTTTGTAATTATTATTATATGTGAAGTTTCACTAACTCAGCAAAATTGGCACGATTATATTTAATTGAGATCATTCCAAAGGGAATTAGTAGTACTTAAAACCAAATACAAAAAAGCACCAGTTAAAATACATATTTCCTGTTTAGTTATTTACTTTATGCGTATATGCCACAGATAATAAACGCATATGTTTAATTGAATTCATAAATATTGCGATTTTCATAACGAATATTAAATACGAATGAAGTAAATCATGCCACCAGAAGTATTTCAGTATAAATCACATTAAAGAAAATATTTGTTGAATATGATCACAACATCATATTCACAAATGTTATTTAAATTAGGATATTTGGAGAGCGCTTAGCGACTAGGTTTTTGGTGGTGTTAACGGGAAGGGGGGAGATGGAGCAGTGATGAAAATGCAATAATAGGGGTAAACAGGAGAACCTAGAGAAAAACCAGCCAACTAACGACAATTACCGCCACGTTTTACATGTCTGGAAAAGTAACTTAAGCGAGTAGGAAAATATCTAAAGGCTACAGATCTAAGTAAAAAAATTATAATTTTATCCACCAAGCGATTCAGCAATGTACGTCTCTTGAACAAACGTGCCCTTAATTTGGTAAATATTAGAAATACGTATTAACATTTGCAAATTTCCCTCTCTCTCTCTCTCTCTCTCTCTCTCTCTCTCTCTCGTGTTAAAGTACAAATGGTTGAGATGATAGAAGTAAGCGCTAATTGGAGCCTCTCCTATATCAACGGGACAGTCTAGTGTTTCCTGGTTTCCGCCCAAAAAATGTTCAGGCCCACCACGGCCTGTGGTGTAACTACTAGAGATAACTGAAGGAACGAAAATAATTACCAACGGATGAAAAGTACAGTGAATATTAGAAGTTTTAAGAAACATTGCTTCACAATAAAATAAAGTCAAGAGAGCAAAAATATGTACTATACGCAAAATTAATCGCAATCTACCACAAATAACCTACGTCCGTGAGAGCATTGAAACTCCAAGAATGAACTTCAAGAATGAGTGAGAAATCTGCAGGATGTATTAGCGACGGTGATGCCTCAGTATTCCGGGATTATGACTGCGTACTGGCGCATTTAAGAAGCTACAAGCAGTGGGAAGAGCCCGTTCATGCCGTATAACGCGACATAGCAATCATTACGAAAAAAACTGAGGGTTGTATAGTGCGTCAGGACTGTTTGGAAGAGAGGATTTATATGTTATCCTGTCAGTAGATAACCCCGCGTAAACACGAGCCGTCAGCAAAGCGATGGACACGTAGCCAAAAAAGCTGCTTATGACGTAAGGAATTGCTGCCACCGCTGNGGTGTCAGAGTTTACGTTGTTATTGTATGTAACTAGGCATTACTTCTTTTTCCAAATTTTCAAGGCTCTTAGTAAAAAAAAAAAAAAATAGTGCATTCAACACTTCAAAGTGTTAGCACACATTTCATGACCTACGAAAGGACATTGTAATTGTTCAAGGAATTTTTATAGCCTAGGTTTTACGTGTATTTTGCAACAAGGAGAATCCATTTGCGCACTGCAGGGGTTGAAATCTGCATTATAACGTCATGTACGATGTGAAATATTCATCTGCAAATTGATAAGCAATCTCAATCGAAGTGTTATCTTTTTTCGATTTATTTTTAAAATCTTTCAAGCAAATATCACATAGTTCACTATATTACTGTTCTTTATAAATTAGCTGCTCTTCGCAGAAAATCTCAATTTCTCCTCTGGTTGGGCGCAAACAGTAAAAATACAATAACCGTTCTTTTACCTCCAGCACAGCTTGCAATACAATAATAATAGTTATTTTCATGAGAGAAAAATTAACAAGTTAGGGAAATTCGAGGAAAATGTTATTTTATGAATTCCCTGCGTAGGTTGGACGCGACGAAAAATATAAATAGAATATACTTTTGTTGGGCTGTCGGGACTGGGACATTGTCGGACTAACGTCACAATGACCTTACTTTTCATGGGCCGCTATTCGGATTTCGTCATGTTGGGTTCGCGGGGTGTTGCAACTCCAGCTTTCGATGCATTAAATAATGTTTCACGTGTATTAGAATGTTTTATATATTACGTAACACGTTTAGTAATCACGGAAGCATAACATTTGTTCCCGTTTGCAATAAATACGGCTACCATGCTTCTCACCGCCATGTTGAAACTGAGCTTACCGACGGGGAAAGCAGCTTTCGACAATATGCTAGATGTGGAGTGCTCTCGGTCGTTTTCTTACGAGAAATCGAGAAGTCATATTTAACTTACAATACCAAACACCGGAAATATTACGATAACCGTTGTTTCACGATCGGGAGCTGCGTTACGAGAAACTTACGATAAACCGAAAAGTGACACAAGTAACGCTTTAAATGTAGTATTTTTCTAGCAAAGACTAACAATTAGAAAAAAATTAATTAAACTTACGCAGAGACTGTAAAATATGCCACCTATCAACCAACATGAGAATTGCAAACAAAAATGTATAAACCAATTATATATGTAGATATACATGGTCGAAGATAACTTGCCTGGTTTCAGGTGCACGATATTTTTCTTGACCCACTCTTATAAAACGGAAGATCGTGTCTTTATTTAATCAATATTAAAAGTAATCATAAATGATAATCCCAAAAAAATTTGATATCGAATATATTGCAAACCTTATAAAATGAAGGGGGAGGGGGTAATAAAAAAATCACTATACACTTTACTAAAACTACCAATAAGTTACTGGTATAAATAACGAGCCTATTTTCCTCTAAATGTGCGCAAATCATTTTTAATGAACTCCTAAAAAGCTTAGATGGTAGGTAGGCCTTGACATCTCGTTGACATCAATATCATTAGAGATTAACCCAGAAACATATGCAATGGTAGTGAGACAATTACAAATACACACGTCCCCTGGCACTATTTTGCAAGAAGGCCGGGAAAGAGAACGTCTGTATGTTTATTTTATGCTTATAATTAATACTGTTAGTCTAATGTTTGGAGAAATTTTGTTAAATTGTTTAATATATGTGACATTATAACCTGTTTTATTATTATCGCAATTAAAAAACGTCCTGCCGCACACAAAACATGTTAGTTTACATACACTACTGTAGCACTTATAGCGTATACAATTAGGTAGGAATAGGTTGACTAGTCCTTGAGATAGGGCACAAAACCTCCATTTTTACATGTGACGATCTACATAAATGAAGGAAAAAGAGGTTATATATTAGCACACTCGAAGATAATTATTGATACTACCAGCATACAAAGTTAAGTTGAAATTTTTTTCGTTGTTTCGTAGATCGAACATACTACAGTAAAATATTTTATGGCTGCCATTTTGAAAATAAGTGCTTGGCCTGCTTAAAACATATTAACTTACATGGCCTGTTGTGGTGCTACTTGTTTGAAAATTTGGTGAGAATCTTTTTGTTTACTCTGGAGTTATGACAAAGAAAATTTAACTTGTTATGTGTTGCTATCTTATAAAATGGCATACAAAAGAGACTTTATGAGGACATATTTGATGGTTTTTTATAGTGACAGCATATAAAGTTAAGTTGGATGGTTTCGACGATATAACATACTAAGGTGAAATGGCTATACGGCCGACAGTTTGAAAATAATTATCAGAGCTCCTAAAACATACCAGTTTACATCATCTGCCACAGTACTACTTGTTCGCCAAATTTGGTAGGAATCGGTCAGTTGTTTCCCAAGATACGACATAAAACCTTATTAATTCGTGTAACACTATCTTACAAAATGGCTGACAAAATGGCTATGTGTCAGCACATATAATGTTTTTAAAAAATGCTTTCAGCATACAACATTTGGTCGAAATTGTTTGAACGGTGTGGCAGATATACCGAATAAACTTAAAATATTTGTATTGCCGCCATTTTGGAAATAAGTGCCTAATAAATTTATATTTCTTACGTTTACATGACCTACCATAGGAATACTTACTTGCCAAATTTGGCAAGAAATGGTTGAGTAGTTTTCGAGATATAATATAAAGGCTTTATTAATTTATTTCGGTTCTCTTCCAAAATTGCCGACCAACAAAAATATCTATTTCCAAATTCAATGCTTACATGATGTACTGCCAACATACATAATTCGGTTTCAATCGGTTGACTTTCTGCAGAGAAATGACATATAATTTTTAATGGCCGCCATTTCGAAAGTAAACGCCCGGCGTGGTCGAAAACCATTAAAGTCAGATGTCCCTACTAATTGTATCATGTGTACCGAGTTTGGCGAAATTCTACTTTCGCGTTCAAATATTTTTATGGGTACACGCACATGCACAGACATACACACACAAAAAAAAACACACAAGCACACAAACAGGAAAGCTATCTCTTAAGCCTTACTTTCCTTCGGAAAATATACTAAAAATTATAAATGGGAGTGAGTAGTGGAGGCAAATAATGTTTTATTTTCGTGTACATCGACCGACTGGAAAGGATTATATTGCCTAATTTTTTTTGGTAATAATACCAAATTAAGAAAACAACGTCACGCTACATGTTTCCAAAAAGTCCAGCTAGTAGTATATCTTCAAACATTCTTAGGGAAGCGTGAATGATTACTCTAAATTGAAGAAGTAACCTAGAGCTGACTGAAGTTAATGTTTGAATTTTAGAAATAGAATCATGTTGGACTCACGTCTACCGTGGCTAGTTTTACATTTTTCATATACACAATCAAACAAAGTTTCCGATTCATCATGGTACCTCCCATTGCTTTGTTCTTAACGTAATGTTATCGCAAAGCTTTCCAATTTTCCCTACTTATTTTTCGTTCCGTAAGGAGCGAAGGACAAAGCATCATTTATTCATAGAACAGAGAAATTTTATTTTCGAGCCAAAGTCCACCTAAGGACGTATACTCAAATATCTTGTTTTTTATATCTTTCCCTGCGTCCTGCTTCCAGTAAACAGTACAGAAATCCAATATGAAGACCAATTTCGATATTTTGCGCACGTCGTCTCATTTTGTTACTCTCCTCTGTGAGAAGGGGGAAAAGAAAAAATAAAAATAATAAAAGAAGGGGTGGGATAGTGACCGACCTGCCGTCTGCTGAGTGATACGAGAACAAAGGACTGCGCCATATCGAGGAGATGAAATATCGAGTCAAAGACAAGTTTATGGCGGCTGGGTTTTTACCCTAAGAATAGGAAGCACATGTTATGAGTTTTATGTTGATGTTATAACCAGCGTTACTTTACTGGCAAAGAATACAAGATGTCTCCAATATTTTATGCGAGGGAAAGTGTAGACGTTTAACACTGAAATATTTTGTTTTCTTGTTTAGATATATTCACAGGATACTCCGAAGAGTATGCATGTAAGAACAAGTGATATTGACATTACTACAGTAGATAGAATATTTGTTTTACGTACGTGCCTGAATATTTTTTCTTCTCTTAAGGTTTTAAATGATCCATTTACTTTCCAGTTTGTTCAGTAATAGCGTAAACACCCCAAAAATGTTAATAAGTTCATATATTCATTATCCTCTAAAAATTGCCGAACTCATTTATACATAACATAAACTGAAAAGGGACAATTGTGTATACAAAGCGTTTGTGGTGAGTAATAAATTTTTTCGACACTTTAAATTCAATTCTGCACTCACTGATATCTGTATTTAGACTTCCTGCAGCATTATGGGGTTTAAAACAAAAACATTTTTTCTTTTACCTTTAAAAAACACAGAAACTGAAAAATAACACTAATTAATAAATGTTTTTAAGAAAAGATCTTAAGTTTTATTTTATGTGGGTGAAGTGCGGAGGTTTTGTCAATCGTAAGCATATGCGATTTAAATTCAAGAGTTACAAAGGTCGTGTGTTCGATCCCGAGATATTATACTGTAGAGGCTCATCTTTAACGCCCAAGAATACTCAAAGGAAACCACTAAGAGCACACAAATAAGCCGACACACGTACACCATCAAAACACACATATGTTGTCATTTCATTGTACAGATTTTGTGTGTGTCCTTAAGGGATTAAAGTGGAAATTCAACTCAACTTTTTCAAAATAAATTCTTATAGGACGAGTTTAATGCAAAGAAACCTGGCAAGATGGGCAAATATTCGTATTGTTTTTGTCTCTTGATTAATGCAGTTTTTGCCAATGATCCATACTAGATAAATGACCAAATACGGAATTAAGCAAAACGAATATAAATTAAAACACAATTTAAATTTATTTGGCATATGTATTTGGGGAAAGTAATATTGTACTTCTGTAACGTTATCCAATAATAAAAAAAATACAATATTTACATGCTGGGTCAGTTTTCCTGAAGAAATTGCTAATACTTATTTCCCCCCCCNCCCCCCCCCCCACAAAAAAAATCCAGTGTAGTTCTATTTAATGATTCCTTTTAAATTACTCGCATAAGATTCAATGCTGCATATCACGAATTGCGTGTTGCATTTCTGAGTTTTCTGTACATACACTTGTAACGCGTTCAAAAACCCTCTATGTATTATCAAGTAAAATCACTTAGGAAGCATTTATGATCAATTTGCACGCAGGTGTCACCAAAATCATCCGTGACCAGTAATTTGAGGCCGGACTATTCAGGCTATTAATAAAATAACTTTTAAAAATATGTTATACATTGAAATAATGTGAAACTACAAACTTTTTCTGCGTCTCGCTTAATGCTCAGAAGCAAACCACAAAAAAAAGTCAATTTGACCATATGTAAGATATATTTTCTCTCCAGTTATGATAAATAAATTTTGCTAAGCAGCGGACAAGTATTTGTAACCAAGTATTCGATAATATCAGAGATTCGTTATTACGTTGAAGGAAATAAAAGTTTATCAAGGAATTTGTATTTGTACCGATATAATGGTTTTTGTGTACGAAAGTGTAAAACGAAAATGAGTCGAGGTCTGCTTTTGAAACCTCATACGCAACTTATGTGAGGGTCCGGTTCTGCTTATGCCGACTTTATTTTCAACATTAGGTTTAGTTTAATACGAAAGCTAGATATATTAGCTTAGGATCATAAAGCAAGCATAAATAATCAACAGTTATTTACAACTAATATTTATCGAACGAATTTTCGCTATGAAATAAAATTTGATTTTCTTTCCTTTCTCCGGTGTCTGCATAAAATCGCATTTTTGTTGTTGACTTTTACAAAATTTCTAGATCAGTTTTTAGCAGTCGCAATAATTGCTGATATAATTTCATTTAAACATACTGGGTCACATTCCCTACCAATAATAAGTATACAAAATATAGGTACCATCTTCATTATTCGAAATGAAAGTTTATGGCATGCGTACAAACTAAAAGCTTCATTACTATTTCTCTAAATTCAGCGGTTGTGACCTGTATAAATATTTTACTAATTTTTAATGTTAACATGAATTTTCCCCGTTTTCAATAATTATTTATTACAAATATCGTCTCTCTGAGTAAACGTTTTCATTGTTATATCGGAATGGTGGCATGTCAAAAACAACAATCATACGAACTCACGGACCTTACATTGCATTTCATTGCAAATATATCGGCATCACCACAGCCACATCAGTAATAATTCGCAAAATTCAATTACATTTTAGTTCAACGAATTAGAGATCAAAATAAACATACCCAAAAGCCAGCGCATATTTTGTTAGCGATGAAAAGCATCATTACATGAAAGGTATCGCTTTTATTTACTCGGTTGTTCATTTCAAAGGACAATAAATTTACGGGTTAATTTTTTTTCTCTCTTTATTGATTTCTACTGTTGTATAAACTTTGCTCTTTGTCACGTTTTCTTTGCTCCTCTAGTTATTATTGTTAGGAATTTAATCATTTATTCGGATTATTTAATCTCGCTGAATGCTGTATTTTCCAGAAAATTTAATACTTCTATCGAATAGACTTAAAAATTTCATGAATATCAAGAAGTTACTGATAACTAATGAGCCTACTTTCATCTACATGGGTGGAAATAAATTTCAGCAAATTTCTTGAAAGCTTAGATAGTAGGTACCGGTAGTCGTTGACGTCTCATTGGCAGCGATATTATTAGATATGAAACCAGAAACATGTAAAACAGTACAAAGACAATTCAAATACCCGAGTGACTCACCCAGGATTCGAATTCAGAACAAATCACAAAATTAAGCTATCTGGCAATTAACTGCACACCATTTAAAAAAAAAAAATCTTCCATACTTAAAACATATAATCTAATATATCCTACCACAGTACAACTTCTTCGCCAAATTTGAAAGAAATCGATTGATTGTCTCCCGAGATACGGTATAAAACAATATAATTTCATGTGGGGCTACCCTACAAAATAACTGAGAAATTAGGCTTTGCTGTGTCAGTTTTGACGTATATAACTGTTACAGTCAGCATACAAGTTGAAATTTAATTTGCAGTTTCGTACATAAGAAATTCGTAGCTGAGATATTTATAAGGCCACCATTTTAATAATATGTATCTGATCCTCTCAAAATTTATCAGTTTACATAGCCTGCCATAGTGCTAATTGTTAGCCAAATTTGGTAGAAATCGGTTGTTTTTTTTCGGAGATCACATAATTTTATTTTGTCAAGTAATACTATTTCACAAAATGGCGCNGGCCACAGGGTATATTTTATCGTATTCGTTGTATTACACTGAAGAGCCAAAAAAAACCGGTACACCTGCCTAATATCGTGTAAGGCCCCCGCGAGCCCGCAGAAGTGCCGCAAGGCGACGTGGCATGGACTCGACTAATGCCTGAAGGTATGCAGGAGGCAATTCACACCATGAATCCTGCAGGGAAGTCCACAAATCCAATCTGCGCCAATTTGAGAAAGTGTTGCACGTCTGTCACGTTTAATGATTCTCTTCAGTCGCTGTTTGTCCTCACGATCTTCTTCCGGAGGCAGATATGTGATGTTTTACCGGATTCCCGATATTCACGGTACACTCGTGAAATGGTCGTACGCTAACATCCAAATTTTATCGCTACCTCGGAGATGCTATGTCCCATCTCTCGTGCGCCGACTATAACACCATGTTCAAACTCACTTCAATGTTGATATTCTGCCATTGTAGCAGCAGTAATCGATCTAGCTGCCGACGGCATCGCGTTACTCTGATTGGTCCCATACCTCTGTTATTTGCATACGCACGCCTATGCCACTTTTTTTGGCTCTTAATTGTATATACAGCCGTCATACAAAGTTTCATTGGAATTGATGACATGGTTTCGACGATATAACAAACAAAACTAAAATAGCTTTATGGCCGCCATTTTTAAAATAATTGTCTGACATACCCAAAACATATCAGTTAACATAACCTACCGCAGTACTACTTGATTGCCATATTTGGTAGGAATCGATCAATTGTTTCCTGAGATATGACATAGTTAAGTTGAAATTTATTAAATATTTTCGAAGGTATTGCATACTATGCCAAGATAGCTAGATGGCCCCCGTTTTGAAAATATATGTCTGACACATTTGAAATATATATGTACATATCAACTGTGGCACTACTACTTAATTGCAAATTTGGTAGGAATCTGTCAATTGTTTCCCGAGGAAGTACACAACAGCGTGATTAAATAATGTAGCGCTCGTTTACAAAATGGCATACAAAAGTGGCTGTTTTTTTGTATATCTGATGCTTGTAATAGATACTATCAACGTACAAAGTTTGGTTGAAATTGCTGAAATTGTAGGTTAGTAATACCAAACAAACCTATGATATTTGTATGACTGCTACTTTAAAAATAAGTGACTAATAAAGTTAATTACTCATTTTACCTGGTCTATCATA
The DNA here is from genome assembly GCA_002778355.1 of Clitarchus hookeri. Lineage (NCBI taxonomy): Eukaryota > Metazoa > Arthropoda > Insecta > Phasmatodea > Phasmatidae > Clitarchus > Clitarchus hookeri. Next base: position 242,943 of record NQII01000525.1, on the reverse strand, counting down.
GCATTTATTACGTGCCAAATTTAGCGAAAATTGGTTAATTAATTTTCGAGTTATACATAATGTAAAATATTTATTGTCACATGCGGCGCTATCTTTCAAAATGGGCAGAGAAAAGTGGTTGTTGTTGAACTTACATGATACTTATAATACATATCGTCAGTGTACAAAATTTGGTTGAAATTGGATAAATGGTATGGAAGTTATATTATATGGTCGCCAGTTGGAAAATATGAGCTTAATAAAGTTTATTTACTTATATTTACTTGGCCTATCATAGTATTTACTTGCCAAATTTGAAGAAAATTGGTTGAGTTGTTTTCGAGATATAACAAGAAAGCTTTATTTTTTCATGTGACGATATATTAAAAAATGGCTCTCAAAGGCGGTAGTTGTTTTGACTGTATGATACTTGATGTAGGCACTGTTAACGTACAAAGTGGGGTTGAAATTGGTCAAATGGTATGGTAGTAATACCAAATAGGCCTAAACCTAAAATATTTGTACAGCCGCCATTTTTAAAGTAAGTGTCTAATTAATTTTAATTATTTACATTTACCTGTCCGACATAGTTATTACTTACGTGCCAAATTTGGCGCGAGCAGGATAAGTAGTTTTCAAGATATAAAAATAAAATCTTAATTTTTTTATGTGATGCTATCTTCGAAAATGGCAAACTAACAACACTATTCACATCCCAATTTAATGCTTACAACTTGCACTGTCAGCATACAAAATTTGGTTAAAATCGGTTGAATAGTTTCCGAGGTGACATATCGCTCTAAATTTTAAAAGGGCCGCCATTTGGGGAGTAAGTACCCAGCGTTTTCAAAAACTGTAAAATTCAGGCGTCCTTACTTACTACTATATGTGTACAGAGTTTGTTGAAATTCGGTTCACGCGTCCAAAAACTGAAGGGATGGGGGGCATACACACGCCCAGACACACATACACACACAACACACACACAGATAAGAAAGTGATCTCATAAGCCTTTCTTTTCTTCTGAAAGTAGGCTAAAAAGGTGTTCTATAGAGCCACAGACAGGGATACTTGGCGAGTGCAATTACAACGTTGCCATGTGCGACATTTCACCACGGAGAACCGTAAAAAATTTAAAAGAAACTTCCAAAAAAAAATGGTGGCCGCCCACAACCAAAATCGTAATTTGTCACTCGATAACATAGACGTCGAATGAAGCCCCTAGTGCACTTACACTGTTTCAAAAAGGATGCTCGCAGAGGTACATTGCCAGAATGCTAAGGGTTGCTGAGAATACGACTTGGTATCTGTGGAAACGTTTCGAGGTGACCTGGCACGAGCAAAAACAACAACAACAACAACAACAAAATCATAACAAATCATTTTACATGCACATTGCCAAGGAAATAATATTTTGCTCTTCTGTGTTTGTTGTGGCCGTTATTTGTGTCGTATTTTTTATTTCATTCTCCGGCTGTCTTCTGAAATTAGCGTTTGTTCATAACAATTTCACTGTGTGGCATTTCAGTGTGTTATTTTGTTGTTTTTAATTATTTTAATCGGTTTGTTCATGTTCCATTTACTGCTAGGTTATTTTATAGTTTCTAACATTTTGTTACTCTTTTTCTGTGATTTGTCAGGTTTTTGGTAGTTTTGTTGTTCCGCGGTTTGCTAAACACTTTTAAAATCAACTTTTAAAAAAATAATCCCTTTGCGCCCGTCTGCCTGGCACGCGTACTGCATTTCAGTGTCTTTATAATGCACGTTTTTAAAACAAACTATTTCACGTGTGAACAATCTGTTTGCACGCGAAAACAAACCGCACTTCAGGCTAGGTCAGAATATAACTAACTTTCAACAGATAACGCTTACTGCAAATGCAATTATTCAGCTGTTTTATATGGTTAACCAGAGACATTTTCAGACTGTTATAGCTTAAAATTTCCAGCGTAAATTCCNATTATTCAGCTGTTTTATATGGTTAACCAGAGACATTTTCAGACTGTTATAGCTTAAAATTTCCAGCGTAAATTCCTGCTGCAGGCTTTCTACCAGTAAAATTATAGGACGAGAACACTGTACGCCAGCTCAAAGCCTTGCGGGGCCGTGGTGGTGCAGTTGTTAGACTGCTCCTCTCCCACCTAGGCGAAACGGGNTACGCCAGCTCAAAGCCTTGCGGGGCCGTGGTGGTGCAGTTGTTAGACTGCTCCTCTCCCACCTAGGCGAAACGGGTTCGATTCATGGGCCGCTCCCGGATTTTCGCACGTGGGAACCGTGCCTGACAATGCCGCTGGTTGGCGGGTTTTCTCGGTGATCTCCCATTTCCTTCGCCCTTTCAACCCCGGCGCTGCTCCGTACTCACCTCGCTTCACCCTCATCGGCTCTCAAGACCTCGACGTTAAGAGCCACACAAATCTCTTCACTCATTCACTACAAAGCTCTGCGCGTAGGGGCGTTGGGGTCACTTGATGTGCGTGGCAGTGTTGTCCTTATCGCTCCTGCACTACTCGGCCTCAAACGTGGAAAACAGATCCAGGTAGACCGGCCCTTTAAAAGTATTTATTTAAACTAAAATCTTGACTGGAGAACTTCAGCAAAGCTGAAAGTTAATTCGAAACTGTAGTTCTAAAACACAACGTTTTATTAAAACTATACGTTTAAAGTTTGCAAACTGTAATCGGTTTCCTTTCGTTTTGTACACATTAGATTAAGAATCGTACGTGGTGCATTTTATGTTTGTAACTATGTCAAATTGTCGTTTTTGTAGACGAATGAATATTATTAATTAAATTAAGAATAGTATCAATGTTCACGTTTGGCGTAGAGATGAAAAATATAAATAAAGTAAAGACACTATAAATAAATTTGCCAATTATTCATTAAACTGTGAGCACGCTACACCAGGTATGAAACCTCTCATCTGTGTTTAATTTTATCTCGGGTTCGACTGTCATCTCCGAGCGAGGAGTCCATACACAGAGTACAGACTGTTAGTGACGTAGGTTTTCAGAGAGAGAACACTGAACTTCGAAGAAGAGATCTTGCAGATGGGGAAGAAAAATCCGTCAACCAGTACACGCGCAACCGAGAACAATGCGCTGAGAGAAATTCCCGAAGCAGGCAATGAAAGTTTTCAGCTTACATTAAGTTTGAGTAAGTCACCAAACATCAGTCAGCAAAGTGTTAAGCGTGGTCGCCAAACAAATTTCGTTACCTTCCTTCGCATTCAACTTTTTCTTTTAACAAGGATATTAAAGCTACCATGGATCCACGTGGATGTAAATACTTTGACAGTCCTACTTTCTTCTAAGGCTTGCACCCTGGCGTAATACATTTTTAGACAATATCTTTCAGTACATATGTGCTTGATGGTGAGTGTTACAAAAATATAAACTGGCTTGCGTCGAAGTCATTTACGTCGTATGCTATCACACCATAAATCACAATTTTTTTGGGTGGCGTCAGCAACGGTGCCCGTAGAAAAATTTGGATAACTTAAGTTCTGTCCCACGACGAAGAATACGTCATGCACTTCGGAATATTCAACTCATAAAACAGTCCCATTGGATGAGGGAAAACTGCTATGTAGTACATTCGCAAGAGTNGCACTTCGGAATATTCAACTCATAAAACAGTCCCATTGGATGAGGGAAAACTGCTATGTAGTACATTCGCAAGAGTCAGGGAAGATTTTCGTGAACGTATGAGGGGAATGGGAAAATATAAATGATCCACAGTCGTCTTGTCGAGGGCCTTAGTTTGCTCCACTCAGCGAATATTTCTGCAGGAAATGGGAATTCTGTTATTGGGTAGAGGGGACACGTGAACTCAGCCTGACGGTTGGTGTTATAATGGCGCTGTTAGTTGCCAGATGAGTTACTCACGACGTGTTGCGTTGTCTGCACTCCATCTGACCGCCTATCTCGCTCTTCGTGATTCCTCGTTTCGGGCCACACGTGGGTAATCGAGTACGAGGCAGCGAAGTGAACCGCGGAAGATATTGTAGATCGGTTCCTTATCAGAACGGCTGGCATCATTGTTGTACTTGGAACGTTTCAGCGGGTATAAAGAGCGTCTGATTATGCAGATCATACCTAACGTGCGTTATGGAGATCGTGAGTTAGATCTACATCAAGTGAGTGCACTGAGCGTAGATTTTCCAAGGTTGTTTTTATCCCAATTCGAAGGATATGCCTATACAATTAAGTAACGCAAGTGTTTCCAGTTTATCTACCATTCAATTAACATCCTTAAAACTTTATTTCCACAATGTTATAAAAGCAAACTTTCACCTACAAACGGAAATTAATATTTCTAGCAGGTACTGTTGTAGGGTATTTTAATTTTGGCATTGCAGTTATTTCTTTGTACGGCGATATGAGTAACAAGAACACCATGACTATAACCCATCATGCACATAGGCGACGTTCGTCAGTCGGTCATACTATTTTGCGTTTAAAAGAGCAAAAAACATAGTGTGTATAGTAATCTGGGACTGCAGCATGCCCCTGCATACCGTACCAGCAACCCTGCGATGGGCAGCTTGTGAATGGTTGCGTACTTGCAGGCGCTTAAGTGAGAATTTTTTGATGGCTCAGACACTTACTTTCTTGCCGTCAGTTTTTCGCTACTGAAAGCTGATACTTTTATTTCCATCTACAACTCCTAGAATTTGCAACGTACAGAGACACGCAAGCTGTTAACGAGCTCTAATGAAAAGACGAACGCCCAGGCAGGTTCGATATTTATTTATTCTAGTCCAGTAGAACATCGTTTGTAATCACGATAAATAAACGAAAACCCGGACAACTGGGTAATAAAGTGAATCAAGTAGAATGCAGTACTGCCCCAAAATTTACATACTGAAATGGAAACAACTCACCCTTCATTTCAGTATATGTAAATCACTGGATTCCCTTTCTACTACTAAACAATATCGGTTTAACGTGGAGTTATAAATAAGGCGGGAAGTAGTCTTACTGAGTTACGTTGCGCAAAATGCATTTATGTGAAAGACGATCTATCAGGCGTTTTGAACGATTTAAAAGACAACGATGCGTGCTATGTTCTTCAGCAGAGAAGGAATTTATTGTTTTATAGTAAAACAAACAATCATAGTACCGAAATTACGGTACTATAATTGTGGGTACCAGATAAAGGGATGATCCCGGATGCGCGAATTATATCGTAGTAGCGCGGCATGTCAAGAATGAATTTGCGACCTACCGCATGGGTTATACATAAAAGAGGTCAGCCTAAAAAATTCCATGTTATCGATCAAAGTCCCGTTCAGGATAAGCGGTACACGCGTCGCGACAAGCGGGGCCCCGAGTTTCCGCGGACCCGAGTGTACGCTCACGAAGAGGGTCGACCGCTGCGCGTGCGGCCCGAACCAATTAGTTCTGGGCGGCACACGGGGAACGCTAAACAGAGATAAGCGAGTTGCCGAGCTGCCGAGCTCTGTGCACGCACCAGCGCAGCTCCTGTTTGATCGCCGCCAGGGATGCTGGCGGCCGGGGGTGCACGCGGGAGTTCGGCACAGCCTCCGTCGTGCGTGTGCTCACGCATGCACTCGCACTCGTGTGTGTGTGTGTGTGTGCGCCGCGTCACGAGCATGCACTCTGGCGGCAGCGCGTTTTAACACCAGCACCCTCCCTGTGTCCACCCCAACACGGCCGCCCATACGTCGGAATTCCCTTGTTAACCACCCCCCCCCCACAATCCACCACCCTCTCGCTTTTCCGCAGCGACACAACTTTTTCGCGTGCGAGGATCAATGCCCACTGTACACATTGTTATTGCGCCCGCAAACAACGGAGAGGGCACAATTCTCCCCCACCTGACTTTCACCCTCACCACACCGCTTCAGCTCCTGTCCCTCGCGGGCCAACTAACAATTGTCTCCAGCCGCATTTTTCAATGCCAAACCCAGGTTCCCGGGACCATACCCCTGGCGCGTCGAGTCTTTGTTTGGAG
>NQII01000525.1:222478-236880 GCA_002778355.1 Clitarchus hookeri | reverse complement strand
GGCAGGAGAGTGGTTATGTACCCTTCCTCCACACGTCGTCGCGTCAAGGCCGGGAGATATCGGCCGGGACTCTGGCTTTGCCGGTCGGCAGGCCGGTGTTCGCAACACGCGGCTCGCTTCTCTTCAAAGCCGAGAGACCTCGAATAATTTCTAAACGCGAACTAAGACTTCTGGTTCGTGGTCCCCTTCCCTTAGAATCTTAGAATAGCTCCATCGCAATGAAGTCCCATACAATTAACCGTTTTAGAGCACTTGAACTCGTCTAAAAAATAGAAATCAACACGTTCTGAATATCACGTTTACAACCTACGTGTGCGCACGTATCTCGCTTACCCCTCTCTCCGGACTGCTGACACGTAGGAACAGTTTAAGATCTATTTACGGTGGGAATTTTTAGTGTTTCATCCAACTTTTTATTTTATAATTTTTAAAATGTTACTACTTAGTATACCTACGTAAAAAAACATTGTGAAAGCTAGCGTGCAGATAATAATTAAAATTTTGTAATATCTTCAGTAAAATGGTTAAACACGTTGAAGCTCAACTTTTAGTTACGTTATTTTTGTGAAAAGAAGAGTGGGCTATGATTTTTCTAATATCGCTGCCAAAATTGAAATTTAGAGGTTAAAAATCACATTTTAGTTTAGAAAAAGTTTGAATCCATGTAGGTAACCAGAGACTATATTTTAATGGGACAGCAATTAAAATACAATGCGATATTTATTCCGAGTAGAAAACAATTTTTATCAATAAAATGTCATATAGGAACTTTTGAAAAATATTTCAATTTTAATTGCCTTGACATCATAATCACACCTAATTTTATTTATTTAAAAAAATTAGTTTTTTTACTCGGTGATCAGCTCCCCCAACTGGTTTCGACACAGCTCACACACACACACACACGCACACATGCACGCTGACACATTTGTACTTGGAAGAGGAAGACATTATGCCCAAAACGTGAATCGACCTCGGGTCACCAGAAACGTTTGCTGAAGTTATAGCACGACCAAATGTTACTGAATAACGAAGGAGTAACCAAGGTTATGTACTACAACCGTATCTGAGGAGTTGTAACGCATGGGCAGCATTTAATTACACGGCTGCTACGTGTAGCTAGGGACTCCGAAAAATGGCGAGATGCGAAATTCACGAAATAACGCGAAACGCGAATAATTCAGACGAATTCCGCGATTTTACCTTTCGTTTCGACACAAACGCGAAATTCACGAATTTTCGCTCAAAAGTACCTCTTTATGCAGCGATTTCTATTTGTTTACACTATTGCGATCGTAAACGGAAAGAAAACGGGCCAAATGGTTTAGGCGAATGCCATGGTATTGCCTTCGTTTCGACACATTCGTGAAATTTACTAATTTTAGCACGGAAGTACGTCTAGCCGGGAATTCTGTTTACACTACCGCGTATCGCGATTGCAAACTAGAAAAAAAGCGGAACTAATTGATACATCGAATAAGTCGACAGTCGATATGTGCACGATGCAATCTCAATAAAAACGGCTGACCACGACTTCCGCATGCATGGCCCAGGCTTGGATGGTCCATTCTCCATTGCGTGGAAGCGGAAGAGTAGGCAACTGCATAAGTAATCGTTCGAATTGACCATATAGTATGATAATATTTTAGTATTTAGTAGCATTCAATTCGATTGCCATGGATAGTCACTTGTTCAGTAACGGTTACGATTAGGTAATTTAGTATTTTAGTAAGTATCGTTACATACTAAAAACCAAATACCAATATAACAATTACGTCATCATTATAGTCGACTAATTCGGGATACGTGACTTTCTAGGTAACAAAAAATTCCAGTTCATCATTAACATACTGTAATTTGGCATTCATTTTTAATTGCATTTTTTTGTGAAATTACATATTCCTAACCACCGCTTTCTTCATTTGTATATATCGCTTAGAGGTTTTTTTACACCATCGATGGCATGATCTATTCACCATTTTTTGGGGTCTCTACTTATAACTTAACTACTTTGGAAGCGCTGCAATGAGAACATCCTTGATCTGTACAGGCTAATGTAACGTATGTTCTTAACTATTAAATTATAAAACGATTATTGTAAACTCCTCATGCCTACTTCATAAATCAGGATATCTCACATATACTTGGTGTGATAGGTTAATCGGCAAATTAAACAAAAGCATTTTGTACAGGTAAAGGTTTCTATTGTATGTTCTAGTTTTACCTATTCGGTGATTTATAAAACGATACAAACAAGCAGCTAGGGATTCTCAATACAGTCATGATAAGAACTCTTAAACAATAATTTAATTGATGGAGGGGCGTCCTCAGTATTTGTGATCGCTTTGATGTCACGCTCAAATGGCGACGCAGTTGCATCGTCGGCGGTTCAAGCCGAACAACTTGGTAGGACTCAGGAAATTGTTCTTGCACCGAATCCTTATCTGGAGCCTACTATAATCATGAGGCTACGTCTGGCGTGTCTGTTCATAACCATCAAATGGTTGTTAGTGTTGGGAAATATCAGTTTCTTGAAGAACCCCTGTGTGTATGTAACACGCAACGCAGCAAAGTTCATGGAAGTTGCATAAAATCAAGAACTTGCGACGGCCCGTGCCTGACACTTTTTTTTTTTTTCATACAACCAAAACTTTTTCTTTGACGAAACTGCTGGAAAAAAAAAGGCATAAATTCTTTAGTCAAAAATTTTGTTTCCCTACATCACAGTTGTATACCATAAAACTTCCACGCCTTGCAGCGTCATAGTTTTGTGTGGTATTCCCCAGTTCATTAGGCGACTGTGCTTATTACAATCTCCCTTTCACCCACTAACCCTGATTTTATGATACGAAATCCATATTAAAATTATACTTGTAGACATTTTTTTATGAAATAAATGTAAACGACGAATCTTGAGGAAATCGGCGTTCGCAAAGACTACAGTGGCATCTAGCGGCAAGTGCGGAACCTCATCAATAGATACATCGTATGTTACTTTTGCATTTGGGTCATGTGAAAAGAATGTGTCAAAAATTCCTCTTACAGCTGGTTCACTGCAAAGCGCACTGGCTTTTAGTAAAGCCCTTGCAAAGTAACTGCTTACATTTAGCTCAATCACAATTTGGCATATTTCCAATAATGTCTGCAGCGAACTATGAAAAATGGTTTCTTGCCTTGACGTATCGTTGAAAACTGGTATGTTTTTTTAAATAGCGGTGACCAAGATAGGTTCTTACTTTACTAATTATAATGAAAATTTAAGGAAACGTAACATTGATATTTATATAAGTTAAACCACGTCGCCTTATCCATGGCAAAATCAATTTTTACGTGCCGTTAAATGATATGCGTTAGGTAGACAAGAAGGAATTGTACGGAGCTTGCAGAAGAGCTAACAAAAGCATCTACCACTATGCGCTACGAGGAAGAGTTACGGAGAAGACGGAATTCACCATGAATACCGAAAACTTCGGTGGCCGAGCGTTTAGAGCATCAAAATACCTCGATGATTAGGGTTCAATAATCGGTGTATCAGAGAGCGGATGAAACGTTAACGATGACTGGTGTTTTTCTTTCGGCGTGCACCCGTTTTATCCATCAGCAATTCGCTTATACATCTAAGGGTATAATTTAAATNGTGCCTGACACTTTTTTTTTTTTTTTTCATACAACCAAAACTTTTTCTTTGACGAAACTGCTGGAAAAAAAAAGGCATAAATTCTTTAGTCAAAAATTTTGTTTCCCTACATCACAGTTGTATACCATAAAACTTCCACGCCTTGCAGCGTCATAGTTTTGTGTGGTATTCCCCAGTTCATTAGGCGACTGTGCTTATTACAATCTCCCTTTCACCCACTAACCCTGATTTTATGATACGAAATCCATATTAAAATTATACTTGTAGACATTTTTTNCAATCTCCCTTTCACCCACTAACCCTGATTTTATGATACGAAATCCATATTAAAATTATACTTGTAGACATTTTTTATGAAATAAATGTAAACGACGAATCTTGAGGAAATCGGCGTTCGCAAAGACTACAGTGGCATCTAGCGGCAAGTGCGGAACCTCATCAATAGATACATCGTATGTTACTTTTGCATTTGGGTCGTGTGAAAAGAATGTGTCAAAAATTCCTCTTACAGCTGGTTCACTGCAAAGCGCACTGGCTTTTAGTAAAGCCCTTGCAAAGTAACTGCTTACATTTAGCTCAATCACAATTTGGCATATTTCCAATAATGTCTGCAGCGAACTATGAAAAATGGTTTCTTGCCTTGGTGTCTCGTTGAAAACTGGTATGTTTTTTGAATAGCGGTGACTGAGATAGGTTCTTACTTTACTAATTATAATGAAAATTTAAGTAAACGTAACATTGATATTTATATCAGTTAAACCACGTCGCCTTATCCATGGCACAAGCAATTTTTACGTGCCGTTAAATGATATGCGTTAGGTAGACAAGAAGGAATTGTACGGAGCTTGCAGAAGAGCTAACAAAAGCATCTACCACTATGCGCTACGAGGCAGAGTTACGGAGAAGACGGAATTCATCATGAATACCGAAAAATTCGGTGGCCGAGCGTTTAGAGCATCAAAATACCTCGATGATTAGGGTTCGATAATCGGTGTATCAGAGAGCGGATGAAACGTTAACGATGATTGGTGTTTTTCTTTCGGCGTGCACCCGTTTTATCCATCAGCAATTCGCTTATACATCTAAGGGTATAATTTAAATNACTGGTGTTTTTCTTTCGGCGTGCACCCGTTTTATCCATCAGCAATTCGCTTATACATCTAAGGGTATAATTTAAATTCCGTTTCAAGGATGATCAGTACCTACAGTTTCCACCTCATAAGCCTCTCAGGGGCCGCGGTGACTCAGCGGCTAGAGCTCTCGCCTCCCACCAAGATCAACCGGGTTTGATTCCCGGTCGGGTAGCTCCCGGATTTTTGCCGCTGGTTGGCGGATTCTCTCAGGGATATCTCGTTTTCCCAGCCCCTGCATTCTGACGCTGCTCCATACTAACCTCACTTCATCCTCTAAGGCTGTCAAGACCCCGATGTTAAGAGACGCCCAAACCTTTCCACTACACACAAAATCCGGTCATTTTCGTGTGTTTTACACATCTTGTAGAAGCACACGTCCTGTAACGTTAAATAAATGTTACATATAGAAACTTGGAAATTTCGCGAGTTTATTTTACATCTTCGCTAAACTTGAAAATAATTTATACACCCCATGCGTTGTCATTTGCTCACTGATTGGTGCCTTCTCCATGACAACTTTAACCTTAGCACTAGGTTGTAGGCATACGTGNGCGTTGTCATTTGCTCACTGATTGGTGCCTTCTCCATGACAACTTTAACCTTAGCACTAGGTTGTAGGCATACGTGATTAGCTCGGTACACTTAAGCATGTGTATTACTGTTTCACAGTGCAGCAGAGCGTTCTAGGAGACGAGCAGGACAATTACGAAAGTAACAGGGATGTTAAGGTGTGTTAGAGTTCATCCTAGCACCGTTTGTACTCGCGAAATCCTCGAGTCTGTAATAACTTGCCGTGAATGTTCTATACCAGCGGTACATCAAGCCGCGGCCCTGTGCTCCAGTATATATTTGCCGTGGGCCGTAGAAGTCAAACATAGCATTTTAATCAAAATTACTTGATATTATAATTTCAGCTGGCAATATAAAATTCCTTATGCCCTCGTGCTCATGAAGTTATTAAAGTACAGAAGACTTTTCAGGTGTATTGGAATGCAATTATCTATTTATGATCACACTTTAAAAGTGATTCAGATTGGTACAGCTGCCTTTCTGAGGTATCAAGCTAACGCCAACATATTTTTACTTCCTCATTAAATTGTGATACTATTACTAGATAGTTTCCAGTTACATAAACGGCAATTTTNGCCAACATATTTTTACTTCCTCATTAAATTGTGATACTATTACTAGATAGTTTCCAGTTACATAAACGGCAATTTTTCGTCAATTGTTACAAATGGAATTGTCCAATCATCAATAAAAAAGATATTAATGTATTTTGCATTTATTTGAATAATTGTTTTAAGGATTTAATGGTTGTTTAATTAGTATGGTGAATATGAGAGAGGACCAGTTTTTGAAAAACTGTTGCCGTACATTAAAAGTATTATTAAAAATACAGGCCCTCATTCTTTGTAAATTTAAGCGTTCCTGTTCAATAAATGTGGTTATTTTACGAGTGTAAATGACGCCAATCCATTTAAGTTTTTCACCAATGCCATCATTATCATCCCTAATAAAGTTTACTTTTGTACTAACTTGGTTCAGTAAATCTGGAGGATTTGTACACTTTCTTTACCTCTACCATTTAAGCATGGAATGTCAATAAATAAATTTAATCGATAGAACTAACCACTTCAAATGTAATTTAAACAGTGCTATTGAACAAATAATCCCATAACAAGCCCTCTTTTTATTATTTTATCCAAGAAAAGCCTCAAGGTCCTTGAAAATACGTTATCAAAGGGCCTTAAGAAGTCTGCCAAAATAATTATCTATTTTAATCCGTTTTCTTGTAAGTGATGTATCAATATTCCTGAAGATAAAACTTTTGAGTAGTAATACTTCTTGACAGTCTATGCGTGGAAAGGCCTGTTAAATATTAAATAATGTGCAACTTCCTGAGCGTATAAATTCAGTTTGGCATAAAATACCGTTCTAGAATTTCACTACGCTGATTAAAATAAGTNGCAACTTCCTGAGCGTATAAATTCAGTTTGGCATAAAATACCGTTCTAGAATTTCACTACGCTGATTAAAATAAGTGTTGTATTTCAAAATGACAACTATATATTTTAATAACTCATTTACAAGTATTTTTTTCTAAAATACTTTCTTTATAATATGCATAAATAATATATACTAAAACAGTTTTTGGAGACTTAGAGTAGGGCAATGTCCATGCATGGTGTTGTGATTGCAATGTACATGTCAACATATTACATGTCGTTGCAATAAAAGACTATTTTNGCAACTTCCTGAGCGTATAAATTCAGTTTGGCATAAAATACCGTTCTAGAATTTCACTACGCTGATTAAAATAAGTATTGTATTTCAAAATGACAACTATATATTTTAATAACTCATTTACAAGTATTTTTTTCTAAAATACTTTCTTTATAATATGCATAAATAATATATACTAAAACAGTTTTTGGAGACTTAGAGTAGGGTAATGTCCATGCATGGTGTTGTGATTGCAATGTACATGTCAACATATTACATGTCGTTGCAATAAAAGACTATTTTNCAATGTCCATGCATGGTGTTGTGATTGCAATGTACATGTCAACATATTACATGTCGTTGCAATAAAAGACTATTTTATCAGGGGGTTTCAGTGTAATTTTATGTTTGTTTTCCATTTTTTTCATTGGTATTCTTCGTAAAACTATACGACAGGGTAATGCTTCCAAGGTGGCTAGCTGGAGTAGAGTGGAGAGATTTGGGTGGCTCTTAACAGCGAGGTCTTGAGAGCCGATAAGAGTGAAGTTAGGTAAATATGGAACAGCGCTGGAATGCAAGGGCCGGAGAAACGGGAGATCCCGGAGAAAACCAGCCGATAAACGGTGTCGTCCGGCACGATTTCCACATGCGAAAATCCGGGAGTAACCCCACCGGGAATCGAGCCCGGTTCGCCTAGGTGGGAGGCGAGTAGTCTGACCACTACACCACCGTGGCCCCGTGTCTAGCTAGAGAAGCGTGGCAAGGGTGGTCTAATGAAAATCGAATATGAAATCTGACACGGCAACATTTCATTGTAACTGCGCGTGGTTGGAATATTTTGCGTACGAATCCGAACATCGCACGTCTGCCAGGACCATCCCTGTTCACGAAACAACTTTTTATTTGCTACGCGGGGTGAAATAAAAGTTAGTCAAAAACACGTTCGTGTGACTGACACGAAATTGCCCGGCGATTGCAATTGAAGCGTGCCTGGAAGGTAGGTGTTCCGCAATTTACAATGTTCAACAGAAAAATAAAAAATGTGGCGTGTCAAGTTTTGGGGCCCTGTGGATATGTTTACAAGACCGGAGTCTTCGAAATTCTCTTTGGCGAACGCGACAAAATCACGTTTCACGGACTTAACCGTGTTCGCCGCTGTCCCGTTACATGGACCAGCCCGCGATATCGCAGGTTTTATTACGGACTCAGCCCGTTAAACGGTTTTGCGATAAAGAAAGGGGGCGGATGGTGAGGGACGGGAAGAGGGGAAAGGACCCTCGTCTTGAAGAGAACACTCCAACCACTTTGCCGGCCATTGTTGCCTTATCGATAAGGACTCCCCATCTCTCTCTCTCTCTCTATCACTCTCTCTCTCTCTCTCGGGTCCGCCTTGGAAGTGGCCAGAAGGATAGTTCATGGTATCGATTCGATACCGTTACAGTCTCATCCCAGGCCGACGCGTTTCTAACCACCCTTCACCACTCCTCTACCGTTTCCTTGTTCGCTTCTCTACCCCTTTACCCCCTTCGCCATCATACATCTCCTCGTCCTTCTGTCAGACATATTCTTTTTTCCTGGAGGATTTTAATGAGGACGGATTATGGAGAGTGGATATCCTTGTAATCTTAATGCACTGGACGCCTCAGAAGTTCGGTCAAAGTCTTGCCCCCTCAGTTTCCGCTGCAACCAGACTGCCAACCCCAAAATCCCCCCCTCCCAACTCTACCCATACCCATTTCACCATCCAACCCCCTTCCTCCCATCCCCCAGACCAGCCACAGTCCCCTAGACCCATCCAACTCAGTGTTATTTTGAAGACGGAGTGGCGTAGAGAATGACCATGTATAAAGTAAGACGGAGAAACAGAGTGGGNGGGGGGGGGCGAGAAAACAGGAGTTGGCAGGGGAGAAGGGTGAACCTTGGAGTTGGTAAATTAGAGAAACATATTAAACATTAATAAACCCCCGGGCCAAGAAACAATACAGTCTGAACGCTATCGCAGTGGGCACTGTGGGGACCAGACGCTCTGAACTATTGCAAGCGGCAACTTATGAATTTGGATAACCACAAAAGTTGTAAGGCTAGTTAGAGTAGTAATTTATTGTCTCACGCATATGTTTCTCCTGAATTAACGTAGGTGGTTTACAAATTGTGTATATTTTTTTCTGTTTATACTCAGTGGTTTTGCAAGGATCTTAAGGTAGGTAGAGCTTAACGTATCGTCGACAGTGACGTCATTAGAGACGGAGCAAGTAAGGATCTCAAGGAATTGGAAAGGCATGTACAGGATGGAACCTGAACTCTATTAACAAACTTTGGCAGGTGATTCATCACCAGTTAGGTAGATAATACATTTACAACCTATAACCTAAGCCTATTCCGAAAGGGTATAACCACCCTTGAAAGTGTAGCTGAAATATAACTGTAGTGCTAGTAGTATGGCCATGCAGAATTAAATATCAAACTCATGCTCATATCAACCCCATTCCATACAGAATAAGAGTTTGGAACCACATTAATCTTTAAAAAAGGAAACTCTATTGAATATTTTGGTTGTTGCCCATGGATTAGTAATCTTCTGTACATGATAAACAAAACAGCCTCCTTGTGTTTTTACCTACACGTCACTGTTTTCGAGAAATAAATTCATTACGTTCGTACACTCAATCGTAACGGTTACAATGTTCAAACAGTATGCATTAACATGAAGTGTTTACTAAAATCCAAGGTGATATTTTGCCTAATAGGCACGATAGACTACTAGTTCGCAGGTAACGTCCAGGAGAGTTAAATTTTCAAAGCAAAAATTGAGTTATAACCCTTTCGTATTTATGGAAGAGGGTTGATATTGGAACCCAGTTTCATATTGTTAAGCGCTCGCTGCTTCGCATCCTGCGCAAGTGAGTGGAAGTGAAGGACAGCAGTTACATGATAGCGGAGGCAGCAAGACAAAGGATTGTTTTGAATGAACAGGCGAGCGATAGGCTGGTGGCCACGTATCCGTTACAGAAAGCAAGCCGACACGATAATCCTTTTTGCGGCGTGCGCTGCTGACCCTGGTTGTATCGATTACTGCGTTTATCTGAAGAATGCTCTGGATTACTGACCTCGTTCTATCAGCGCGACTCGGGGTGCGTTGTACCTTCCAGATGGCCAGGGCTAACGCTATATAAGTGTGGCATGCCTCCGAGCCAAGTAGTTGACGAGTGAATGAGTGGCTGAGTTCCGAGCGATAGACGACGAGCAGCGGGAGAAGTGACCAGCGGAAAGGAAATCTGCGACTGCGATTATCAAGCAGTGAAGGTGCGGCTGGCAGGCTGGACTATTGGACTAGATGCTTGAGTGAAAGACGTTACAAATGGTGGCAACAGATAGACTGAACAAGTGTTAATAATGAGCATGAGTTAATTGAATGTAACCAAACAGAAACAATTAAGAAGGATGTTAATTAAAGCTGAAATAGACATTAAATATTACGCTCACTGTTAAATAAAAGAGTAATAGTAATCGAGTTATCGTGAAAATGTTACGTCGTTCGTTCAACTTTCCAATGATTGCAGACAAAACTGTATTTTTCAAATCTAATAGTTATCCTACTGAACCCTTAGTTTTCTTGTGTGTTTTCTGGTCCATTAAAATTACATAACATTTATTTTTATCTGTTCGTTGAATATTAAAGACGCTGTTTCTTGGCGATTGTTTAATTCCATGACGATTTTTTCAATATTATTTGCCTTTGATTTAGTTGCCGGGAATCAGCTTTCTTTCCTCCACGACTGCATCCTCGTATCTTAATATAACAAAACGATTGAAAACAGATTATTCAGAAAATTCTGGCAAGTCACGTATTAGAGCGGACGAATACCACCGCGGAACTGATCAGGTCTCGAATTCAAGCTGCAAGTCTAAGTTCTCGATCATCGCAAATATTCGAGTACAAAATATCTGATGCCTGGGGGGAATATTCGATTCTGCCCGTCACTAAGTTGCGGTGCGGGATACGTGCAAGGGTGCGGTGACGGGCCCGTGATTGGCGTGTTGCGTCTTGCGCCTGGCGGCTGCCAGTTCCTCCCAGAAAGTCGGCAGTTACCTCCTCCAGTCGAGAACCCTCTGGAAACTGAACTGGGTCGTCGGGAGCATGGCGTGCGCGGATACATCCGGAAAGGGATGGCCGACGAGCAAAGGTTGTTCGCGATAAACTGAGCACTTGGATGCACATTGTTTACTCTTCCACCGTACGTAAAGTTAACGTTGCCACGGGTCTGATCACTTCATCCATGCTCTGGACAAGCGAAACTGTGCAATTATGTGAAAAGTAAGTATTTTACATATTTGCGAATCCTTACACATCACATACACACAAAAAAAAACAGAAAACTAATTAATATTTTCAGTATTCACAAATGTTACTCGTTACTTTTAATTGAACGATAAAAACAATGGAACTACTTCCCCATCGTTGTTACCAACTTTACTTGGCGCGTGTCATTTAGCGTGTCCGCTGAAATACGTGCAGGTAGAGGCGGTGACATTTTTCAAAGGTTAATTTTCAAAAGTGCTCAATAATCAACCACGAACAGCGATAAACATGATTATTAACATCTGCTGCTCCTGCAAGAGGCGTCGACAATAGTGCTAGAAGGCTCTCCACTTAAATGTCAACGCTAGTGATTACAGCATGACGAGACAACGTTACGATTCGCCCTTGCTGCTCACCGTCTCTCGACACATTCCCCGATCGATGCATAGGAAGGGTCGGAGACATTACATTATCTGCACCATGACCAGACTCTAAACAAGTAAATTCGCTCTTGCGGGGTCCTCCGAGAACCACGTATGGTTTATGGAGCTTCAGTGCTTGGCGAAAAATAACTTGTAGTCGTGCAGCGCTTTTTAGAACGTTACAGGTGTTGTGTATTAAAACAAGTCTAAGTTAATGTATTGCGCGGATGTTACATATGCGTATTGGAGCGAGGTTATATTGAACGCTGAATTTGTTAATGTGAATATCTCACGGCAGCCATTTTTAAGCACAGTAAATTTAATGGTTATCGAAGTGAGCATGTTTGCATCGCTACACCTCTGTATCTGAGTGCAAACAAAATGAAATCCTAACCTTAAGAACATGCTCCCGTAATTATTTATTATCTTTTATACCCCTTATTAATAGAGTTATTTCTAATCTTAATACAACTAACCTTACTTTGTCTGTAATGTACAATATGTATCGCTATATTACCTGACCTTTTTTATCCCGTGAATGTCACCAGTCTTAATAGAACTGTTCATTTGCTTCATAGCAGCCAATTGGAGAGTAAAACAGATGAAAAGTCATTCTGATGTACTTACACGACAGTTTACTTTGAAAAAGAAATGGGTGAATTAGGAATAAGTTCTAATCTACTGTAAACGTTTGCAGATGTTCAAGTGAAGTACATGCTGTTCACAGTCAAATGAGCAGTATTGAAACCAACATACGAAAGATTTCACTACCCTCACCTTATATATTTGAACTGGCAAATTGGATGGCATGCGAGCAGTAAAGTTGGCAACGCTGGAAAGAAAATAGTTCCAAATATGTGTCTCTGATGTGAATAAAAAGTGTCAGGTAAACTGTTTTAAATATAGTAGTGATTCTTTTGATTTCTGCTTTTAAATTGCATACAATTGTAAGAATTATGAAGGGTGATAGATATTTACTTTTTTTAATAATTTAACGGTTGTACTTGACCGACGAACGAACAAAGTGAACAGGCGCATGGCAATGCTAGTTTTTGCATATAGTATGAGAATTTATAATTTGCGTACAAGGGCGAACCGGGCTCAATCTCCGGCCGGTTCACTCCCGGATTTTCGCACGTGGGAATCGTGCCGGACGATGCCGCTGGTCGGCGGGTTTTCTCGGGGATTTCCCGGTTCCCGCTCTTTCGTTCCGGCGCTGCACCATACTCTACCTCCACCACCCACATCGGCAAGACCTCGCCGTTAAGAGCCGCTCGAATCTATTCAACTCGCATTCACTCATTAAACAGGGGTTTAAAAAGTGCTCAGTTTACCTTGTGACTGCGGCCTTGCGGTAAATGCAAACAGTTTTCACAAACAGCCTGTATTACTTAATTTCAATCGTTTGTTGCGGATCATAAAAACTTCCAGGGAAATTTCAGTACAAAGCGCGCCTGATGAGTTTCGTTCCGATGACAAATGTTTGTATGCACGCCCCTGTGACGTTGACTAGCAAAAAAAAAAAAAAAAAAAAAAAAATCGCTAAACAGGTTTTTTAAGTTCGGCACCTGAATTTGAGAACACAGTGAATATGCGTGTACGTGTGTGTATATCTAGAACGTATTGGATTCTGTTTAGCCAGATTACTGCAACTTAAAGACAATTATACTTGAGATGTGTAGAATTTTATGATACACCATTTATTGAATGGCAGGTTTATATCGATGCCGGGAGGCAAAAAGAAGTATTTGTGATTAATGGTACAATTGCGAAATTTTACGATGAGGCAATTATTGAATGATTGCAGAGGATCTATGTGGGGACCTTTTCATCACAGCTTGGTAACAGGTCAGGCGTTCGAAGAGTGCATATTGGTTTCACAAGTGCCATTGGTCTATCGCTGGTCTGTTATGCGCTGTAGGACTCTAAACCTGTGATATAGGTTTAACATTTCGGGTGGTTTACTTCTGTATGGGGAATAAGAACTGGAAAATTCAACAGCCAACGAACAAATTACCTTTGCTTGGGTATGCAGAGTACTGTGGAATCGTACGTTATTACGGTTTAACGCAAAATTGCAGGGTATTATTTCCCATGATATTTTTTAAATTGTTAGCACAGTACAGGTAATGAATCTGTTCTCAGAATGGCCGCCCGAACAGTCTAAACTAAGCCTCGTTTAGTGGAGAAAGAGTTCAACCAAGAGAATGAATTCTTTTAATTGGACGTTTTATCTCCCCCGTTTTTATTACAAAGGTTGGCTAAAATTCAAAACAAGCACAATTATTAATGACTAATCGGAATACGAACCCGGAACCTCATGATGTGACAAACAATGTACACAGCTGTGAAAGCGGATCCATTTCCCCGCTGGACTAGAAATTTTAAACGTTTGGCCAACGAGTTTTCTACGAAAGTTTCCTTTAGCTNAAAAAAAAAAATATATATATATATATATATATATATATATATGTCCGTCGACTGATGTGCCTTGTAATTTAGTTCACATTCATTAGGGGCCTAGGTCGTGGATTTCCCGCTGTTGTCATAAAGCTCGTACTTTTCTCGGCAAAGCGCGTGCTCGTATTGAACTGCTCCATAGTTCCAGGTAGCTACGTTTCCGCTAGTGACTAGTTTTGCCTAGCCCGGCTTGTACACTTTCTGCAACGCATCTGACCCCCCCC
>NQII01000525.1:58493-222457 GCA_002778355.1 Clitarchus hookeri | reverse complement strand
CCCTCCTCTTTCACCAGGGAGCAGGTAGGCGTTCTTTTGTCAACTGTTCGCCTCATTAGCGCAGTTAGTTCTCGTAATGGTCACCGCACACACAGGAACGCGCTGCAGTAATTGCTATTGACACAGCAGCTGAGCATTATAATTACTTTAATTACTGTCATCATTACTGCGAGCCTTTATTGCGCAATAACATGACAGCGCTTTGCAGCAGCGGAAGGGCGACCGGAGGGGGTGAGGGTTGCGGACCGGAAGGGGAAGGGGTGGAGAGAGGGTGTCTCCACACCCCCTTATGTTGCGTCATTAAGGCTAACAAGGTGGCGGATTTGCCCCAGACTGGCCACCAGGTCGCAGCACCGGCGGGTACCTAACCGCCTACACACCCCCATCCCTTNCGGCGACCGGTCGACAAACAGCTCCCCCTTAACGCGCCGGGCTTGTAATTAAGGAAACGCAAGTGCGATTCGCGAGCCTCGACTCAACGAGCCATTCAGCGGCCTCAAAGCCTCGCGGGAGGGGTGCACAAAGCGCACGCCCGCTCATTGTTATAACGGCCGTCTGCGTCGGCTGTGCGAGCGTCTGAGAGACCTGTCACACCCCGGGGGGAAGAAGGGGAAAAAAGGCCCATTTCCGTCGAGAGGGCTTTCTGCAGTTAACACTTCCCACTCGAGCTTTTAACTTTGCCGAAAAAAAACTTTGAACTATTTTTTTTTAAGACAATACCAGAGTAAGTGTTCATCTTTGAAGGAAAATATAGAAACCGTTTAAAAAATCTATAGCTATTAAAGAAGTCAAAAAACAATGTTAAGTAGATGAGACTCCGTGGGCTGTCCTCCCGTTTTTCCACCAACAAATAATACTGTAAAATGGTTTTATTATATCGTTTTGGTTAAGTACCTATATACCGCGGGTATGCGCAGCAACGGGAAGTTGAAATTAGCCCGAAAGACACGCTGGAATACGAGGAATGTACATGTGTTCGTTGCAGAACTATGCATACCCAGTACTACTTTTAAAACACTTCTAAGTACCTGTGCACACAAATTATAACTTATAATTTATGTTGATACAAGGATGAACCGTACACTTTTGTTGTTAAGAGTTATGAATAAGTTAGAACCGATTTTTCAAAAATTGATTTCGGCTTTGTGTTTTAAATTTCTACAAATTATGTTCTGCAAAACAATAAGTTATCGATATAAATAATGAGCCTACTTTCCTCTACACGGACGCAAACAATTTGGATGAAGTTCTTAAAACAGCTTGGACGGTAGGTGGGTCTTGACGTCTTGTTGATAGCGATATCATTATATATGCAGCCAGACACAAATGCAATGCTAGCGAGACAATTACAAACACCCACGTGCCTTACCTGGGACTCGAATACAGAACGCCTCGTACCGTAAGCTGACGTGCAGTCAACTGCATTACAGAGATAGTTTCCGGAGTAATCAGTCTAAAGTTTTGGTAGACTGGGTTTAGCAAATTCAAATATCTACAAGGGCATTATTTTGAAGGAAAAAAGTGCGAATCACTTAAATCTTAACAGTTTACATGGTCTACAGTAGTACTACAAGTGTGCAGAATTGGGTGAAAATTGGTTGACTGGTTGAGATATAGCATAAAAGCTTTAGTTCCTCATTTGGCGCTATCGCATAAAAACACCTAAAATCAGGCCCTGCATGCGCATATCTGACACGTTAAATAGATAATGTCAATATAAAATTAGTAATTAAAATTTGTCAAATTATTTAAAAGAAAATTTATAATTAAACTATCTAAATAGTTCACATTGCACCATTAAAAAAAAACAAGTCTGACACATTTAAATTATGTAAGTTCACATGATCCACTTTAGTACTACTTATGTGAAAAATTTGATAGAAATTCGATGATTGGTTCCCGAGGTATGGAATAAATGTCGCATCTCATCACCTGGCAATATGTAACAAGTCGCCAAAAGATGATCTCTATAAGCATCTTTGTTGCTTCTAATGGCTACTCTCAACATAATACGTTTAATTGAAAGCGGATAAATTGTTTAATACACAAACGTTTGTGAAAAATGCAACACCAATAAGGTTACATGTTATTGGAATATACTTAATACCACAGATTAGGTACATGACAATACCCAATTTATTAGGATTACAGAACTGTACATGATCTCTGTCCTTGAGAATTCAGTAAGGTGTGAAGCCCCCACGTGCAACAAGTAGAGCCCCTAAACGTCGTGACATGGAATCAAAGAGGACCTGGATATGTTTCTGGGGAATTTCCCTTCACGCGGTTTGTATGCGAGTCCACAAAGTATCAACAGTGGTTGCTGGAGGACCGTGACGAACAAGTCGCCGATCAACAATATCCTAGACATGTTCGATGTGCGACATCTCCGGCGAACGTGCAGGCCAGGGAATCGGTTGTACCCATCGTTTATTGAGGAAGGCTTGCATATTCCTCGCCACATGTGGTCGGGCATTATCCTGCTGAAATATGGCGCGTGGAGTCGCCTGAAGGAAAGGCAGTACCCCGGGCTCTAAAATATCCCTGATGTAGCGGTTGTTGTTCAGATTGCCCTCAATACGTAGGAATCGAGATCGCGTGTTGTATCTAATGGCGCCCCCACCATCACACTTGGTGTTTGTCCGCTATGCCGCTTCACAATGTATGCTGCCAGATTGCGGTCACCACGGTAGCATCTAACACGTATGAGGCCATCACTGTAGGACAAGTTGAAGCGGGACTCGTCGAAAACACTATAATGTACCACTCAGCATGCCAGCGACGGCATTCACATGCCCATTGCAGTCTGAGGCGTTTGTGGTTTCTGCACAATGGAAGCCGACGAAATGGCATGCGTGCCAACAGTCCAGCCCGCAGGAGACAGGTCCACACTCGTCGCAGTGCTCCAGTGTCGGGCCAACACTGTGAACGAGGCTGTACGGTCCGTTACGGCCATGAGGACAAGATGGCGGTCATCCCGTGCTGTGGTCACATTGCGTGCTCCAGTAACCGCTTGTCGCTGCGTACGACTCTCTTCTATCCACTGGTTCCACACACACATCATTGTCGTAGTAGCATGCCTTGTACGAGCCGAAATGTCACGGTATGACAAAAACCCGTTTCCCAGAGACCGATCATTATGCCCCGTTCGAACTAACTCACATGCTGGTATGGTGACCTTTGAAGTCGACGAGGCATACTGGCACTTGCTTTCACTTCGTTTGACGGCTCTTCACTGCTTGCACTTGGCGTAACACGGACCTTTCCTGGCACACGAGAGAGGGCGCTGCTTGGGCCTACATTTACACCATCTCTCTGTAGTCGTTATTACTTATTGCTGGTACACTGGTCTACAAATCCTGCGAGCTTGGATCCATTCGGGCGATTCATTCTGGGGGTTCATTTTTAACTAACAGTATTGTATATATGATAAACTTGTCTAAATGATTTATATGAATGTCATACTGCAAATAAAGCCAAACACGCTTAAAGCACGGCATACTGTAACACTTCTTATGTGCAAAGTTCAGTGGGAATAGGTTGGTTGTTCCCAGACGTATGACTTGAAATCTTCATTTTTTCATGTGGTGCTATTTTATTTACTCTATTGGAACATTCTATGTTTGTCATACATACTGCTACATATTAAAGTTGGTGAAAATTGTTCGCGATATATGGCTTACTAACCTAAAATATTTACATAGCTGTTATTTTGAAAAAATGTGTCTACCTCCTTAAGTCGTGTGAATTTTAATGGATTACAAAAGTATAAATTGTTGCCGGAATTTGGTGGGTATCAGATAATTATTTCCGGAGATAGGGCACAAAACTTAATATTTCATGTTGTGCTATATTCCAAAATTGCTGACAAATCAATATATATTAGCTTATTTGATGCTTTTATATACAGCATACAGCGTTAGGTTGGAATTGGTTACATTGTTTCATAGATATAGCATAGTATTCTATATTGAATTTATGGCCGCTATTTTGAAAATAATAGTGTGAACTACTAAAACATGTCAGTTTACATGACGTACTGTAGTATTAACTTGATTGTCAAATTTAGTAGGAATCGGTTGATTATTTCTCAAGATATGACATTAAAACTTTATATTTCACATCTTACAAAATTGAGAACAAAATATTTTGTGTTTTGACACATTTGATGCATGTACAGTACAAGATACTCTCAGTATTACAGTTTTTGTCGAAACTGGTTAAACGGTATTCTAAATAATGCAAATAAACCTAAAATATCTATATTGCCACCTTTTTGAAAATAGGTGTCATCCATTTAAATTGCATATATGAAAGTGGCCTATGGTAGTATTAGTTATATGTATGACAGGAATTTGTTCTGTAGTTTCCAAAATATAACGTAAAAGCTTTATTTTTCGTACTGAACTATGTTCCAAAATAATGTATTAATAACATTTTTACTTTATAAATTCAATGCTTACAACAAGAACTACCGAAGTACCAAATTTGGTTTAAATTGGTCAATAGGTTCCCTATATATAATTTAAAAGCCATGTGTTTCCAATTTGCGCTATCTTACAAAATGGCAAACTAATTGCATTATTGGTTTATAAATTCAATGAATACATCATGTACATACCAAATTTGGTTGAAATCGAATGAATTGTTCCCGATATTCCCGACATTTTTATTTGTTCAATCGGCACTATCTCCCTAAATGGCTTGCCAAAATTATTAATACTTTATGATTAAAATCTTTATATCATGCACTATCAACTTACCAAATTTGGTTCAAATCGGTTATATAGTTCCTGAAATATACCATAGTGCACTTTATTTAAAAAATTGCCGCAATTTTCAAAATAATTACTAGATATAATTGAAAACTATAAAAGTCTGATAACATTACTAAAAACTATATGTGGACGTAGTCTGGTGAAATAAGGNGGGCGTTGGCTGTTCGGGGAGGAGGGTGACATACATTCTAGACAGACATTCGGGTTATAGTATAAACCTATCTTTCCTTCAGAAAGTAGGCTAATAAATACTATACATAATGTAATTTTATTGAAGAACAATAAATGCTATGAATATAATATTGTAATATTATAGAAAGCACTCAAAACGATAGTTTTTCATTTTGACACGTCGAAGTTTCGTCGAAAATCAAATTCGAGATTTCTTGTTCAAAATGCCAACACATTTCTATTGCTCTGATGGTAGTGCGTTTAGAAAATGCTGTACCTTTACATTAAGTATTTCTTCTTTGCGCTTTGCAGGGCAGTTATTGTACTGATTTATTTCCCCTGAAGATTTTTTGGTTGTATGTTATGATATGAGAGGGTTTCTTGTATTGGAATCACCGGCAATTATAACTTCTTAATGAAAAACAAAGAGATTTGTATTTATTGTAATAATTTTTCTTGAGGTAGAGGTATTTGCTGTCACTCGTTACGGCGTGAGTAATTGCTTTTGAAACCTAATGGAGGTTAATATTCTCGCCAAACTTTACACTTCTCTATCACAACATTCAAAAGAATTTCAACTTTATAAAGTCGATTATCCTGGCTGATAGGGGCCAAAGGTAATTCGGATAATCGCAAATCCAGATAACGGAAATATGTTGAAATGAAGATAAAAGAATCGGTAAAAAAAAAAAATTTTTTTTTTTTAAATTTCACATGGCGTAAAATTTATTACATATTCGTAGAAAATAGTAAGCTTATCCAAAACAGAAACTGTACATAAAATAACAAAATTGAATCAGTTAACAAGTAACCACCCTTCCCGGACGTGTTTACTGTGAACAAAACGTGAAAGGGCACATCGCAAGAGCCGACACAAGTACCTGTCTATCCTCCGTGAGTAAAGGAAACACTGTGACGAAAGAGACTTTCGAGTGTTTTCTATTCTCTGTATTTTTAAAACGAGTCCGGATAACTGGTCGTCCGTATAAGCGACCTTCGGATAATCGACTTTCTACTGTACTTGCAACTTCCTATTTCATTTAGCAGTTTTCGGCAAGCACAGTTTGTTCAGAACACAGTCATCGCAAGACAACTTAGACAACATGCCAGGCTAAGAAATTAGAGCTTTAATGACTTCCTTAAGGTTTGTCGCACGAATTCTCAAAGTTTGTTTCTGGCTCTGACAACATTTTAAGGAACTGAAATTTCACAGCATTTTAGTGTAGAATATATTGAATATATTATTTTTATCTAGAGGCTTAAATTTCTTATCCAAAGTTGACAGTTTTTATCAGTGAGATGCCCCGAGGTGAATAAGAGCTTAATATAGCCATACTCTGTAATATCGTCTATTAAACCATAGACTAAATATTAGGAAGACTAATTTTAGTCTTCTGTTCATGTCATCAACGCTGGTTCACAAATTGATATAAGAACTGCCAAAATTACGTGTTCTAACCAATTTGTAATGCAACTATGTTAAATTCAATTTAGCAAAAGAATTTTATTCATATAAAAGGGCATGTATTTTGAAAATTAAGATGTAAAATAACAAGTTCATCACCGTCGACCATGCGACTTTGCCGGTTGTGATGCTATGGAGTAGGTCAATGTTGGGTACACACGCAGAAG
The DNA here is from genome assembly GCA_002778355.1 of Clitarchus hookeri. Lineage (NCBI taxonomy): Eukaryota > Metazoa > Arthropoda > Insecta > Phasmatodea > Phasmatidae > Clitarchus > Clitarchus hookeri. Next base: position 215,876 of record NQII01000525.1, on the reverse strand, counting down.
ACGAATAATCGGTCCACCTCATCTTTAGTCTGTACAAAGCGATATCGTGGACGTTTGTTAACAGTTTCTCAAACAGCGGAACTTGAACGTTTACTTTATTTCGGTTGAATGAAGTGTAATAAAATTCTATAGCACATACATATGAATCACTTATTCATGAAAGGGCGTAAGTCAACGTTTGTGATGAAATGTGTTACAGACAATATATGGGTCTTTGTCCGTAGGTGCGTCACTTAGTTAAGGAAAAGGCACTAGTCTGAAACAAGAATAGGATTTTCCGACCTAGTGTATTTCTGGCGTATTTATCAAAAGGCATTAGTCAGTGGATTTATGTCTTTTCATAAATATAACACATTTCATCACAAACGTTGACTTATGCCCTTTCATAAATAAGTGATAAACAGTGCGTTAAGTTTAAGTCAAAGCCATGTATGTTTGATAGTTCTATTAACTGAATTAACGGATATTCAGTGTAGGTACTCAGAAATCAGTTAATTTATAGCTGACATGCGCTCTCTACCCTTTGAATCCTCTACAGATTGAACCGTGGCTTGGCGTTCCGAAAATATCTTTGGCCGGTTTGCACATACATGAACAAAATATTAAAAGCCTCGTTCAGTTCCCGCAATATAGCCAATGTATGTCCTTCTACAATATGTGGGGCCGCGGTGCTCAGCGGCTAGAGCGCTTTCCTCCAACCAAGGCGAACCGGGTTCGTTTCACGGCGCGGTCGCTCCCGAATCTTCAGACGTGGGAATCGTGCCAGACGATACCCGCTGGTTGGCGGATTTTTTTTTCGTGGTGGGGGGAGGTATATACCGTCTTCCCTGCCTTTGCATTCCGGCGCTGCTCCATGCTCAAATCGCTTCACCCCCATCGACTCTCAAGACCTCAATGCTGCTGAAACCTCTCTCTCCCATACACATGCGTCAATTTAATAGATGTAACTGTGGGGATGCACTAAAAGTATGAGAGTGGTACAGATTTACGGATGAATAAGACATGCTAGAATTAAGTCACCTATATGCAAGACTGTATGTCCATCAATTCCGTTGGTCTCTCCATTCCCATTTACAACCGTCCTACTGGTTCAGACAACACCGGCTACACTTACTGCACTGTACATCGTTCATTACTGGCCGGCTCTCGATCAGTATAATGCCGAGTTGGAAGTGTCCGAATCAAATGTTATTTCTCTCGTATAGTAATGTACAATATATCGTGAATACTTAGGTAATGTGCACGTTTAGTGTTTATGACGTAACATTACGTTGCAGAGAACCTTATGAACACTGCTGGCGAAGAAATATGAGGTTCGATTATGCACAGAACTGTAAAATCTTGCTCCCAGACCATTGAACGCGCCAAGTTTTGCTGTCACTAGCTGTGAAGGAGAAGTTCACCAAGTTGAAATATCCCATGATTGTGCGCTTTAATGACAACAATACTGCTCGTCAATTCGTGCTTTGCCATTAAGATGATGAGACATTTAACTGTCATTGGTAATTTCGATCTGAAGTGCCTTATTTGTTTCATGCCTCTAGCATCTCTAGGCCAAAGTAGCTGTTTAGAGGCAAGCAGGATAAGCTTTTAGAGAGTGTAATGATATGAGATGCAATATAAAGTATGCATACTATGTAAACCACCCCCGTAGCAATTTAGCCAAATTCATAAAGCATGGCCAGTGACAAGCAAGAGAGAAGCACGCGGATTTAGAGAGGGAATTTATAAGAAATCTCATGCTTTTGAAGAGCTTTCGATGGCTTTAACTTTCTACGCTGTTTGTCCAGATACTCACTGAACAAGTTACAGAATAAGGCGTTAAAAAGTAGGAGTTCAGCGGCGTGTATCAGTAAATGGTAATGATTTAAATTTTAATTTTCAATCGCATCCTTTTGTAATAAGGCATAAACAATACTATAAGTTCACTCAAGACGCCTACTACGAACAACTGCAGTCAATTAAAGAAGGTTCTTTAAGCCTAATTGACACACCTTTATGCACTGGTTAAATAACGTTGTAAAATGGCAATGATTGGCTGCAGACAGGTCACCTTCATGAAAAGAAGCAGTTATACGTGAGGGGCGGGACCCCTATAGTGAGGACAAGACCACTTGCTGCAATGGTATACTGCGTGGAGGTAGAATATTTCACCCAGATGTAGGTAAATTCGCATTCCAAGATTTAGATGATTTTTTTGTATAATGTAAGTGTGTTCGAGGAGTGTAAGCACGAATACCATTGCCATAGTTTTATAAAACGTCTTTGTGAAGGCATGTATGTGCGACTCCCAGTGAAAGGTGGTTCGGGAAGGGTAATTTCATAGAAAAATTCCTATTTGGTTTATATTAAATGACCCATCGCCGAACAGAAATTGGTTTCTTAATCGAGTGACAGTAGTTGAGGCCACGCATCCCTGTTGGGTGGTCTACTGGGGGAAAATGTTATTATCCTGCCATTGATACAACAAATGTAGCTAGCCGGAATCGAAACTGCAACCTCTCGTATTCGCGTCAGCCATGCCGACTTCCCGACCACACACTCTCGATGAAGAGGAGAGGCTCTTCATGGAAAACCATCTTTCTCAGGAAATACCGACATCAGGAGAATTTTAAAATTGCTTTTCACGTACGAGGGGAGGTTTTGATATGCGCGCTCCGGCGCACAATAGCACACAAACCAATCTCCGACGTTGAACCTTAGAAAATGAGTGTGCTCAGACGATTGCATGCAATTGCTGGGTATTTTTTATATCAGGCTGTGTACCCGTGTTCTCGGCTGCAATGCCCACATGTAACCGTAGCAACCGGACTTTTTTTTTTCCCCCGCCCCTCTTCCCACTTCCCGCGTAGAAAACCACACCGCAAACACTGTCCCGAATGTAGAACCGAGACCGCGAAAACAAAAGAAGCGTGTTTTATGTATGCACGGAGTGTGAGAAGGGATGAAGAGGGGCTGGCGGAGGGGGGAAAGGGACATTGTTTCCCCTTTCTCTCACGGCGCGCAGAAACCCCCGGCTGAAATATTCCGACCGCTTCCTGCGACTGTCACAAAACTACAAATATCTCGCACTTTATTCACGTTTCCTCTTTCCTCCGGAAGATGGCTCCATGGTGGTGCGGTTCCGGCTTGCTCCGGGCCGGACCCGGACCCCGTCATATTGAAGGATGTGTGCTGGAGCTGGCCTCCGGGAGGCGGGCAGTTTGATGCGGGTGGAGTTTGGCGAGAGGACGGAGGGGGAGGGCTATTTCTAACTCGTCCAGTGATGCTGTATTGTCCCACGTGACAACGTCGTTTCAAACTGCCCGCCATGGGAAAGGAAATGATAAAGCTTTTCAACGAGTCGTGCTTAGGACTTTAAAAACCCAGTCATACTCGGTTCGAGAACTCGAGTTGTTCTGAAAGGCATTCGGGTGTCAAATTCTTTTCTATAGGCTCTTATCGGTAAAATTAACACTTTTGATGCCCTAGTTAATGGTTTTCCTATCAGCCATTTTGTATCCTTTCATCACTTTTTAAAATAGATATTGCCATTAAGTAATAAACACAGTGTATATATTTCACCGGACTCGAAAGTTAACGTCTAAGGCTACAATAGAATATATTTTTTGATTATTATTCCAAATGGGAGTGTTTCAAAAAGTGCTCACTTTACCATGAATAGCTTATAGGGTCTGAGCATATTTTGTATTGTCGTGATATTATGTTCAATTAAAATTTTGCTAAAAATCCTTTGTTAAACAAATTCTATAAAATCTAACTTAACCAATGTTTTGATTTCAGCTAATACATTTTGAGGGGTAAAAAGAATTAAAGTTCTTTGTAATAAGTCATTTGGATCGCCTACGATTATGGCTTAACTTCCTTGGCTTGAATTTAATCTTTAACTTTAAAGGAAACTACAGGCAATCTACATAATGCATTTTTAAGAATTTCGTTTGTGTTACTCAGCTGACATCAGAAATTTGTTCTTTGCTGCAGAAAAATATTTTCCTTGCGCATTATATAGACATTAGTTTGGTAAATGGATAACATTACAGTTACCATAATCCCGCTTGTTTTTGTGACGACGATTATTATTTCATAAGTTGTACTTTTATTGTATTCCAAGTTTGACATATTCCAAAAGTTTTTAAAAATCATTTAATTCATTTGTTGCTTTTAGCAGTCTTAAAATTAAAATGCATGTACAAAAATTAAATATATATAAATTACTTTAATTTTTGTGCATACATTTTATATATGTGTGAATATACATATATGTATACATAAATATAAACACACACACAAATAGGAGTCTACGAAAAGCACTTAACTATTCCCAGGATTTCAAGCCTACATGCAGCACGTAAAACTCTTTTCTAATGTCAACATTCGTTTGAACTCGTTCAACTTAATTAAAAACTACACTTTCATTCTGCTCTATCGCAAAATCATGCGAGTTGGAATTTCGCATCCGATTGCTATCATCATCCACTACATGAGCAGTGTGTCATCAAAGTGTATGTTACTTCGAAACAGCCAACTCGGAGATGAACTGTATGACGTGCAATTACGGAGCTCTGTCCCTCATATTCAAAGAACTGCATATTGAAACATGTATGAAATTTCGTTTTCATTATGGTACCCTGAAGTTTGTGACAGCTTTAATTGTCTCGTAGTTTTATTACCGATATTAATTAACTCGGGATCTTAAGATGCACATTCACTGAAATTGCACACAACGTAATACAAAATCAGAAAGATTTATTAAACTTGAAGATTGCAATAAAATTTTAAAGTCAAAATTTATTTTTTTCAGATTAAATAAAGATAAATAAAATTGCTGGTTTTATACGCCCTTGTTTTTATCTAACGAGGTAGGATGAAACACATACCAGACATAAATGTGCAATATTAATTTATTTTGGGGAAAAAATGCATAAGGTAGATGAAGAAAATTTTCCTCTTGGAAACGAGGCTGTTGAAAACTCGTTTTGGAAGTTCATGCACATGAAATGTGAATGATAATGTATTCGCATTTCCCATGCAAATGTATGCTGTGTTGGTAAGTCCGTGAGACAAGTTCTGATACTTTGAAATTGTAATTTTTAATGGCCTTCTCACTTAGCACAATTGCGTTGCGCTCGCCGTATTAAAAAAAATAAGAGAAATCATAATGACTAGAGCCACGTTTTACGCGCACTTACACTTTTTATAGTCTCGCAAAAGATGTGCCTTTTCAAAGCTAAATTCGAAATGCGAAGAAAATAATACGTCCAAACATTTTCAATCAGAGGGTTATGCGCTCTGGTGACTTTATTTTTAATATTTGTTTTATTGATATTTGGTTTTTACTGTTTATAATTTAATATTGCATAGAATTGTTTATTCAAAAGAGGGTTTCCACAAATAATTTATGGGTTATATTATATTAGTAATAAGTAACCTAACTCTTATTCGCCAAATAGCTTTCACGTGCACTAACCTATTATATGTGATGGGGTTAGGTGATAGAGTATTGAAAGCAAATGATTGAATTACCACGGAAAAAAAAAACAGTTATCAGGAGTCATTAGTGTTTGTACTAAATTATATTAGAAAACTGTGAAATTAAAACTTAGAATGTAGAATGCCACGCTCCGCGTCAGGCAAAATTAATTTTTACTCTTCAAACAATTTAAAAAAAATAAGAAATAAAAGAAAANCACTAACCTATTATATGTGATGGGGTTAGGTGATAGAGTATTGAAAGCAAATGATTGAATTACCACGGAAAAAAAAACAGTTATCAGGAGTCATTAGTGTTTGTACTAAATTATATTAGAAAACTGTGAAATTAAAACTTAGAATGTAGAATGCCACGCTCCGCGTCAGGCAAAATTAATTTTTACTCTTCAAACAATTTTAAAAAAATAAGAAATAAAAGAAATAAAAATTTCTTTGGACATCTTTGATTTATCTGAAGATATATCACATCGTTACTCTTCAAGCAATGATCTAAAAGCTTTGTACTTTCCAAGATGAATGAATTATAATATATGAATGCCACTGAAAATTAATGTAAATATCCTCAATGTCAAATATATGACTTTCGCATGTAAGGCTCAAATTTTCATGAAAAAACACGCTGGAAAAATTTTTCGTTTTCAATTTAGATGACGGATGAAAGTGAGAAATATGACAACGAGAATTTAAAAATGTTTTGAAAATAAGCATCACACAATGGCGTTTTATTAGTTGTTGTTTTGTAGCTAGCAAAATATGACGTCGTTGCAAGCACGATAAGTCACATCTTAAAAATAATGTATCACATTATCTTTGATAAAGCACGGTACTATCCTTTTTAAAAAGAAACTATGAATATACAAATAGAACAACACCCCATTATTCACACCGTATCTTTGCAACACATTACTTTATCAACCAGCCTGTTGTGTGAAGACGTATTAATTAGTACGATGGTTAGAAAGAGAATATTTCAAAACAAAACTCAATGATGATTTGTTAATTATTTAAATCTAATTGCTTCTATTCAAAGTTTATTTTCTTTACGACACCGTTAATTTTGGGAAGTGGAAATTTGCAAAAAATATAGTAATATACTGCGAGGGAGGGAATGCCAAGAAGGAAAGAAAATAAAAAACATTTACTTAAAAAAACGTGATTGTACACAAAAAAAAACTTTTGAAAAAGAAATACTCAAGAAAAAAATATCACAGGAGTAAATGACACCATATTTAAATTTATCGTTCCTCAACCAACAACTTTGGATGTAATTTTAGCCATAGTTTATAGTGACGAATCATTGCAAGATTTGTTTTGTTCTAATTTGCACAGACTCCTCCGCGATTTCGGGGCTATTAAGGCAACAAAACTGCAGTAACTGGACGAAGCAATATGAATACGTGGATTTGTACTCTCTAAGACAACGAAATGGTTGACTATGAAATGGTCGAGTGATTCAAGAGATACTAATCAGCGTGTATGTTAACCATGAAAAAAGAACGGCGCGTATGATGCCTGTGTGTATGTGTGTGGGTGTGTATATATATATATATATATATATATATATATACACACACATACACATATATATAAAATCATGAGGAAAATCAAAGTTTTTGAGTGTTAATTATTTTACAGATACGCATCTATGAATCTAAGGAAGCGCCACTCTGAAAGTTGAAAAGCTGTAACAACCTGGCAATAGCACAATCAGAGTGTGAGAAGTTTTATATATAGTCACACCGTTTACGTATGCGGATACATTCTGAATTACGGTAGGTAAGGCACCAGGATAGCGACATAACTGTTTTTCTTAATTTTGTCCAAAAAAAAATCTATCTTTAGATAACCTCAATTTTAAGATAAAAATCGAAAAATATTTTCTGTTAAAAGAAAAAACAGGAAAAAATTATTTCAAACATTAGGGATAAATTAAATGGAATTTCGCAAAATAGCTTACGCTTTCTGAAAGCATTCATACCAATTTACAGCATTGAAACTGTTGCGATCTTCTAAAATTAATTTGTAAAGTAATCATAGGATGAAAAAAAAAATGTATTAAAATGAATGCGGGCGTTTGGTTATACTCATTTACGGAACAAATGTTTACTTTTCTTTGGTATACATACCTCTTCGATAAAATCACGTCCCCGCCCGACTCTATGACGGACGTAAGGCACATAGAGAAAATGTCAAAATTACATAGAAGCATTTACACAGCGCTGGGAACAAATTCAGTTATANGGACGTAAGGCACATAGAGAAAATGTCAAAATTACATAGAAGCATTTACACAGCGCTGGGAACAAATTCAGTTATAAAGTACGGAGGAAACTGACGTATACTTGGGTATCCATTTGGCATGAAGCAGAGATAAAGAAATGTCCTCAAGTATAGTCAATGTTGTGCATGGAAATACTAAAATAGAGACATTCGTAAAAAAAATAAAAAAAGGTCCCTCGTATCTTTTCAAGTTCTTAAAACGGTTTTCGTAGACGATCGTCAGGACGTTTATAGAGACATGGTTACTACGATCGCAGTTTAATTNGAGTTCTTAAAACGGTTTTCGTAGACGATCGTCAGGACGTTTATAGAGACATGGTTACTACGATCGCAGTTTAATTCGCTTCTCCCACAGCAAACGAGGATAAAGTTTTTCCATTCATCAGGGGCATGATCTGCTTGCGAAAGTAACATTGTAATAAATATGTGGGGACAAGAGAGTCGGAAATGGGAGTATTGGGAATTGGCGAAGGGGGGTGGGGGGAGTCCTGAGCGCGTGCGCAGGTTTTAATCTTGACAGGAAGGGTTGGGAAAAAAACCTGGCCGAATAGGGCGGGGGGAAGGCGGAAAAGATAAAAGGGAGAAGGGATGTTTTGGCAGTGATGCCAAACCCTCCCCCCGGCCCATGCCGGATGCTGTGGCACGCCCCTTTGGACCGGTGTTAATCTGCAAACCGCAGCTCAAAGATAATTTCTGATTTATTCATAGACCGTATCCGGGCCAGCGACTAGGCACGCTAATCCGTCACCCCTTCGCCCAGTTATTCCTCCCCTTACCGCGCACCCTGCCACCCTTCTCGGCGAGTCACCCTTACCCACCCCTGCGTTGTATCAGTCCTCATTGATATGCTTCGAAGACCCTTTTGCACGCAGAGATGTGCATTTAAAAAAATTCTCCCGGAGATTTGCCGTGTTTTTGTTCTCCTTTCGCAAGAACGATTCGGAGATGAGAAATTATTAATAGGGCGGTGTTCGTTTTTGGAAGTAAAATGAATTCATCCACCATTGCTACTCGGACATAGTGGTTTCAAAGATAGAAACAAAAAGTTTTAAATCATTGATATGTCACGATATAACTGCTGCACGTAAATGATTGTTAAAAATTGAACGTTGTGCCTAAATGCTATTGTTAATATACTACTTCTTCTGCAATATATGCTCATTTGTATTGTACTATGTATTACTGGTATAAAATAAATGAAATAAAATAAAATTTTAATTTTGCAATACAAAATTAGCAAGTTGTGAAAATACTGACCAAATCAAAAATCGAAACAAAAATTTATGGTATTAGCCACGATGATTTCTGGTACAAGCTGGTGTTATTTACTGAAAATAGTAGTATTTATTTTAGAGGTTCTTGTCATTGCGTCTGTATTGTGGTAGCTATATTATATTTGGCTTCAAACCATGTATTACTATCTTGTAAGCTATGACGTATATAATTTACGTTTGGATATTATATTGCAGAAGTCATTTGATTGATAATATTTTAATCCGCACTCTGTTATTATTAACTTTTAGTATTTCTTTTTGCTTGCATTTTTATTGTTCTCCAATGTTTTAAATAATATTTTCAATATACCCCATGTTGGAATAATAGCATGCAGACGAGTCGGTTTGGAGAAGAATTGCACGACATTATGCTGTTTTTCTTCCAAGGTATTGCCATTAAAAAATTGTACTGCTGGGAAATTTTTAAAACCCAGATTCAGATCCGTAACAAGCTTTAGGCGTATCCCGTTCCTGGTCCGTCCGTAGAGAACGGAAACATTCCGCTTAAGTACGTTAATTCCGCGGTCACTGCGCATTAAAAATGTAAACTAAACTCCGACAAGATTACGCTCAGCGGAAAATATTACGTTTACGAATTATACTGGCTTGAATTAATTCTATATTTGAAGTTTTCATCCTTCTCTGGCAACGTTAATAATGTAACAGTGACACATGAAAAAAGCGCACAGCGAGTTAACATGAATCTGTAACTAACTAGCTAATTAATATGTGGCGAGAAATATTAAAAACCTGGTATAATCGATCCCTTAAATTGTTTTCTGAAAATTTTATCACTGACGATTGCAAGAGGAAGAGACTAAGAAATAAAGTGATGAATATACAACAGGGCAGTTTGAAACTAAAATACCATGGAAATTACTTAAAACGCTGTGAATAAATTACAAATTAAAACATATAAATACCGGAAGACAGCAGGATTTTTTTNATGGAAATTACTTAAAACGCTGTGAATAAATTACAAATTAAAACATATAAATACCGGAAGACAGCAGGATTTTTTTCCAAATGACTCTATTGGTGTCAGGTTAAATAACATCGACAGTGAGAATTAGTACAATAAACGTCCTAGGGCAGAATGACCTCATGGGACGAAAACACCAAAATTTACCGGCCGATCTTCAGAAGATCAGCGACGGAATGCAGCATTAGTAGAAGCTGGATTGCCACGATATATTTTAACTAATATTTATAAACACGAAAATGTCAACGTTTGCATCCACCTGGGATCGATTCAGGACCGCAGCTGCAAAAGACCAAAATGAAAAGCACCGTATCTTCATTTAAACAAATTACTACAAGAAATTGTTAGTTGTGACGTTTCTTATTAATCAAAAATCACCTCTCTAACTCTCTAGCTTCACGAATTTTTTAATGTCTAATTGGTAATGGTAAAAATTTGTAATGTGTAACAAAGTTATTACCATCACGCCACTAAAGTTCCCTTTCATAGTTTCGTCNGAATGCAGCATTAGTAGAAGCTGGATTGCCACGATATATTTTAACTAATATTTATAAACACGAAAATGTCAACGTTCGCATCCACCTGGGATCGAACCAGGACCGCAGCTGCAAAAGACCAAAATGAAAAGCACCGTATCTTCATTTAAACAAATTACTACAAGAAATTGTTAGTTGTGACGTTTCTTATTAATCAAAAATCACCTCTCTAACTCCCTAGCTTCACGAATTTTTTTATGTCTAATTTGTAATGGTAAAAATTTGTAATGTGTAACAAAGTTATTACCATCACGCCACTAAAGTTCCCTTTCATAGTTTCGTCTNGTAATGGTAAAAATTTGTAATGTGTAACAAAGTTATTACCATCACGCCACTAAAGTTCCCTTTCATAGTTTCGTCTTTTAATCACTAAAGTTCCTACATGAAACAATAGGACTTCATATAAGGAGCACGGAGCAAATTATCTTTCAAATGTTCCTCAGACATAGTACGAGGTTGCCGTAGATTTTTATTTTCTTTGAAATATAACAATTCTCAATAAAATTGCATTATATATTCTGTACTGATGAGTAAAATTAAATATATTTTTTTTAGCAAGTTCTGAGAAAGAATAAAAATTAAGAACATTAACTAAATTTAATGTTATGTATTTAGCGACAAATTATAGACGGCGCCTGGCAGCTAAGATTTTCTTCGCCGACGGAAATTAAGCGAGTAGACGATGGAACAGCGAAAGTGAGGGTAACAGGAGTACCCTGTGAAACTAACCAATCAACGGCAACGTCCGCCACGTTTCCCACTTGCGGAAATCCGGGTTTAATCCCCATCGGAATTCGAATCAGGTTCACCGTGGCTAAAGGCAAGGGGTCTATACCACCACGGCGTTCAAGGTTCTATATATGTAATGTATTTATAATTATGTGATATAACATCTAATAGTTTGTCGGAAGTTTAAAAAAGTGGATAATCAATTCGCAATAATTAAATACGGAAGTTATGACAATTTATAATTTGGATGTATTGCCATAGAAATGTCAAAACCTTGCTTAAATACAATGTTTGGCTACATGTAAAATTAAATTTTAATGGCACGAAAATAAAAAACAGAAATTTTATGGAAAACTTGTTTATTCGTAACTACCATAAATATCAGTTATCCGAAAATTAAATTAACTTAAAAATAATTGGAAGTCAAATCCTAATCACAGATGAACAAAATGCCAGACCAATAGATAACTTTTTCCTACCGTTCCAATGATTTTGAAAAAACTTTAAAGCTGAAATCAAACACTGTGTTCGTATGACTCTTTAAACATTTTTGAAGCAAAATTAAAGGTTGAAATAATTATAACTGTGCTAAAAAAAGTAACTAAAAATAATTTTTAAAAACGTATTTGTCATTTTGACTAAGTTTTTATTGTTATGATGTCACAAAACCATGATATACACTGAGGCGACAAAAGTCATGGAATACCTCCTAATATCCTGTCGGGCCTCCTTTTGCCCGGCGAATTACAGCAGCTCGACGTGGCATGGACTCAATAAGTCGTTGGAAGTCCCCCGCAGAAATATTGAGCCATGCTGCCTTTATAGACGTCCATAATTGCGAAAGTGTTGCCGGTGCAGGAGTTTGTGCACGAACTGACTTCTCGATTATGTCCCATAAATGTTCGATGGGATTCATGTCGGGCGATCTTGGTGGCCAAATCATTCGCTGGAATTGTCCAGAATGTTCTTCAAACCAATCGCGAACAGTTGTGGCCCGGTGACATGGCGCATTGTCATCCATAAAAATTCCATCGTTGTTTGGGTACATGAAGTCCATGAATGGCTGCAAGTGGTCTCCAAGTAGCTGAACATAACCCTTTCCAGTCAATGATTGGTTCAGTTGGACCAGAGGACCCAGCCCATTCCATGTAAAAACAGCCCACAAACTTGGGTCCATGGATTCGTGGGGTCTGCGCCACACTCGAACCCTACCATCAGCTCTTACCAACTGAAATCGGGACTCATCTGACCAAGCCACGGTTTTCCAGTCATCTAGGGTCCAACCGATATGGTCACAAGCCCAGGAGAGGCGCTGCAGGCGATGTCGTGCTGTTAGTAAAGGCACTCGAGTCGGTCTTCTGCTGGCATAGCCCAGTACAGCCAAAGTTCGCCGCACTGTCCTAACGGACACGTCCGTCGTACGTCCCACATTGATTCCTGCGGTTATTTCAAGCAGTGTTGCTTGTCTGTTAACACTGACCATTCTGCGCACACGTCGTTTGTCTCGGTCATTAAGTGCAGGTGGTCGGCCACTGCGTTGTCCATGGTGGGAGGTTATGCCTGAAATTAGGTATTCTCGGCACACTCTTGACACTGTGGATCTCGGAATGTTGAATTCCCTAACCATTTCCGAAATGGAATGTCCCATGCATCTTGCTCAACTACCATTCCGCGTTCAAAGTCTGTTAATTCCCGTCGTGCGGCCATAATCACGTCAGAAACCTTTTCACATGAATCACTTGAATACAAATGAAAGCCCAACAAATGCACTGCCCATTTATTAATATTGTACGCGATACAACTGCCATCTGTATATTTGCATATTGCTATCCCATGACTTTTGTCACGTCTGTGTATTGTTAAACCTTAAAAAAAAGTTACTTAAGGAATACATAAGTGCTTCTTTGTGGTGTCTTTCAGGTTTAGTACTACTTCATAAGCACCTAGAGCGTTTCGAGTTCTGGGAAGGCCAACCTCGGAAACGTAGTGTAGTTGGCTTCACACCAACTTAAATATCGAGGAATTCTGTGTCCAAGTCCTGGGTAAGACATGGGTGTGTGCTTCATGTTTAGTGGTGATTCCTACCTGTTGTCTACGGTTACGCGGTTTTTAAATTACTCTGAAGACGAATGGCATTAAATAAACGAAATGACTGCAATCTCAAGGCATTACGCTAATGTGGCGAAGAAGACGGACTGGTAATGGTTTACGGCCCCCCTCCTCACTACTCCTTGCATGACGAAATCTGTAAAAAATGGTTGGGATCTCACCATACTTCGGGGGTCCCGTGGTGCTTAACAGAAAGACACCAAACGTAAGTATAAGCTGTTCACGTTTGTCACTGCCTCTACCTGTATATTATATTGTTAACGGGCGTACGACTGGCATACGCCCAGTACCGCCATTAACCACACAGAGAAAGTAGTTTCATACATTGGCGTTGACTTGAAAGTGTTTAGTAAATATTTTTGAATACCAAAACAGTTTATTTTGCTTTCTGTTTTTCACGGATATAAGTGAAAGTATAAACAAATGCGTAAAATATTTACTTCCTTTTTTTTATATTTTTACAGTTTTACCCGACCGGCGCATAAATAATGTAACCCGGCCCATGACAATGTTAACGGTACGTGTGGTGGAAGAATACACAATGTGCATGAAAGTAGATACTAAGCAGGGCTTTCAAAAGTGCTCAGTCTTCTGTAAACAGCCTATAGTTACTTTATTCCTATAATTTCCTTATTGAAAGCCATACTTTGGTTAAACTTAAGTATTTTGTAATTACCGCAAACAAAAAATCGTTACATAATGTGCCACTGAAGTCACAAACAAACAACCCTTCGTAATTTCAGCACTGCAAAAAGTAGTAACATTAAAGATACATTACAGTCTGAAAATGAACACCTAGCGGTATTTACTGCTAGCTTATGATCCAAGGTTTGATTGTGAAAAACAAAAAGAAAAGTTTTCATCCTAATATATACTTTTATAAGAGACTGCAACACTATCGGAATTAATTGCTACTGTGGAAGGCAGGTAGGGTGGTCGCGAAACGAAACGTGTGGAAATAATCGCGATAAACGATGCTCACTCGTAATTTTTAGTGAAACTCTTTTGCGTATAAAAATACTTTCGGAAAATTAAAGCGATTTGCGGGTTTCACATAACGTGCGCTGGCATTAAAATGAGCGGAATACAGAGTATATAAAATCCCCACTGTCACACCATGGGCAGTGGCACTAAATTAAGAATTTTTTTTTTTAGCCACGCAAATTTGTTTGTTACCGGCTACATACAGCGAATTCCATCATTTTGATGTAAATGCAACACAAATCAAATTAATCACCACAAACATTGCTTCCAATTACGAGCTATCGTCTCCCTCCACCCCTTCACTACCCTCCTGAAATTACATAACACACCAAATTAATTCAACGCGATCCCACATTGCCCCTTGATTAACAATGTTACAACAAAGACAGAACTGTAAAAACATCCAGGGCTGCCACCAGCGCCGACGCCGCCACCACCGGAGCGCGCAATAAAACTCTTTTTGTCTGCGGAAGTTGGTAGTTAATTAACTGGTTATTAATTAACAGGAGTCAGTCCTATATTTTCTGAAAGTCTCGTAGCGTAAACAAGCGCCGAAGTGATGATGGGGCGATCCGAGAGTGGGGATGGAGAAGGGGTGAAAGGGGAGGGGGGAGAGTGGTAGGGGAAGTGGTGTAGTGGGGGAGGGTTGGTAGCGCCACGCTGTCATTAGCGACGCCACGCACATGGCCGGCTTTGTTTCTGTACTCTTTCAATTAGCCATTGTTATTCCCTGGTGTTTTAATTAGCCCCGCATCGATTAGCGCATTCAGCGCTNCACGGGGACAAGAGATGTGCGGTGGGGTGGGTGGCCGGGACAAGGTAGTATGGGGGTGGGTTGGCCATAGTTGGCATGTTTAGTCGGCTCTTTCATTAACTCTTTCAACAAGGACCCCCTTTGTTGGTCCAGGTTAGAATGAGCGCGAGACATACTTTGGCCGATGAAATATTCACGGAGGACAGGAAAAGTTTTCACCTGAAATGACTTTGGCATCTTAATATTTGAGCAACCACTAGTTTCTCCGTTCACAATTAGGAAATTATTTATTTTTTTGTCTCTGAGAATAAGACTGCGATAAAATAAAAATTAAGTCATTATCTTCTTGAATGCTAGGTTGAAACGGCAAGCGAAACGTTACCATTATAAATTTTTATTGGAAATTAATACAAATTCCATAACTTTCTGTTCAGAAAATTTCCTAATTTTTATGAAGTCTATATCGAACCTTTAATCTAAAGCTTCCAAGTAGTTTCTTTTAAAGGCAAAAATTGTACCCTCCAATTTTTTTAAGTGAGTAATATACAAATTATTTTGCCTTCTGTAAACGAAATACTGTTACACGGCAGGACTATACTAAAGAGTGAAAAGGGCAAATTTTGTAAATGAGGCCATATAAGTCAAACTCACGTAAAGGGGAGAACTAAAATAGACCGCATTTGTCACATATATCCCATACAAAGGCCTTGAACTTCTAAAACTACTGAAGGATGTATCGTGTATTCTAGTGATATTCGCAAACAATGTGATTTTTTAAGAAAGTTCGTGTTTCTTACAAACCTGCCAGTTTGTAAAATTGTGCCCGTTATTCCATGTCGGCACTGACTAAGCACAATTAAAATAATTTTCGAATTTTCCAATTTCCTCAACAGCAAATGTAATGTAGTGAAAATAAGGGGAATATTAAACTTGAAGTGTTTGAGAGTAGCAAAAAGTGTATCAAAACAAATTGTCCATTTAGTCACAACTTCATGTTACATTTAATTACAATGAAGTGACCATGATCAATAAGTAGAGGGTTTCGCTTCATAATAAACCAATAACCGATAGGTACAAATGTTCACAAACATTTCATATCTTCACAAGTTTGGAATAATTTTCATAGTCCATTCACGTTTACTTCCAACTTTTCTGAAACCCTACTAAATTTCTACTTCCAGGATATTCCTCCAACTCATGCTTAGAAAAATACACCAACGTGTCAACGCACCACATTCGTGCGCACTCTTTGTAATACAATTTTGCATAAGAACTATTTCTTACTAGACATTACCAACACGTTTTTTCTCTGTCTTCTTTCATATTAGCTATTAATGAAATATTATAATTTATTAGCACAATTTAAGCAACAGTTCAATTTAACCAAAAATAAGGTATTTTTATGTTAACACAAGTATAAAACGCTTGAGATAAGTGACATATTTAGGAAACAAAACACTTCAATACACACGCAAATGGACTGTGCCGTGTTCATGCTCGAGCTATAAATAAACAAACTGATAAAAAAAAGTTTTGCATCAAACGAAAAAGTTACGAAAGTTCCATCGTTATTACTCTGAATGCATTTCTAGAATAATGTTTACGCATTATTGTCAGAATGTACGTGTCCTACTTGACTGCAGTTCACTTTTGGTGCGCTGTCTCTGTGACATAAAAACATCAGCTCGTTTTAATTCCACGATGTGGGGACTGTTAGTGAGGGCTTGACTGCAGAAGTCATCGGATCATGCCACCGCGTACAATAACACAGTTTCAACATGCTAGGATAGTTTCTCTCGTGCAAAGTGGTTTTGTACAACGTACGATTGCTNGCGTACAATAACACAGTTTCAACATGCTAGGATAGTTTCTCTCGTGCAAAGTGGTTTTGTACAACGTACGATTGCTTAAACTGCGAGTGTGTCACAAAGTGACGTGTCGAGGATCTGGAGGCGATACATAGAGAATGGTAATGTTAATGATCNTAAACTGCGAGTGTGTCACAAAGTGACGTGTCGAGGATCTGGAGGCGATACATAGAGAATGGTAATGTTAATGATCGCACACGATCTGGTAGCCTGAGGGTCACAACGCCTGCCCAGGACTGCTATGTGAGAATTAATGCATCCCAGAACAATATCTTAACAGCAAGGGAGATACGAGATTGTATCAGAGCAGCCTCGGGTGTACAACTCTCTGACCAGACCGTGCGCAGTTGTCTTCGAGAGAGAGGCCTACGTGCTAGGAGACCCATGAGACGCCCTTATCGCAACAGACAACATCGGCAGAACCGCTTGCAATGGGCACGGGATCATAATGAGTGGACAGTTGAAGAATTGACCCATGTTCTGTTCACTGATGAGACGAGAATTTATTTTAGGCCGGATTCCAGACGGTTGAGGGTGTGGAGAAGACGAGGTGCACAGGCAAGGCGTCGTGCTATGCAACAAGTCCATGCATACCGAGGTGGAGGAATCCTGATCTGGGCAGGACTCATGCTTGGACGTCGAATGCCTTTGGTTCGTATTGAGGGCACAATGACAGCTCGGCGGTAGATCACAGGTGTCCTCAGACTGTTGTGCACCCTTACCGACAGGCGCTTGGTGAAACGTTTCTGCTAACGGACGATAATGCCCACTCACATCGTGCAAGAATTGTTGATCAATACTTTCAGCAAGCCGGTATTCAAAGAACGTATTGGCCGGCAGAAAGTCCAGACATGAACTGCATAGAGCATTCCTGGGACCTTCTGAAAACTGCCATTCAAGCACGCCATCAAAAACCTAACAATCTACAGAAGATGATATGGGCCGCGCAGACAAAATGGGACAACTTGCCACAAGAGCGACTCGATAACCTCATTCTCAGTATGCCTCGACGTGCCAGGGATCTTGTAAGTTCTCGAGGAGGTTACACACGACATTGATCCATGTTGAGAGTGACAATAAAAATGAACTGAACAATGGTGTTTTCCAAACAAGCAGACAGCTAGTGTATATTGTTTATTATGATACACAATGAAACATTTTTCAATATTTGTGTGGTTTTGTAAAACATGCATTTGCAACATGCTTGCAAAAAGGGAAAATGTTATGGTATTTTTGGTACAAGAAATCTCTTATGCGATTGAATTAAGACAGATGACTGGCTTAAAAAAACAAATATATCACTGACGTTCGGCTTAAACGATGCGAAAATAAAAAAAANATTAAGACAGATGACTGGCTTAAAAAAACAAATATATCACTGACGTTCGGCTTAAACGATGCGAAAATAAAAAAAAATGACGGAATTATGTGTTCACCCCTACTACCTTATTCGTGCTGTAAAAAAAATTGTGCCCTGGTACAAAAGAAAAACATAGACATTCTGGCCGACTAATTAAGGTTTATTTAATCTGTGTGTACCTGTACACGGTAGAAAACTAGGGCTGTTCGCTCCTCACTTGCCAAAACCTTCACTGCGCCAGCCATCTGATACCGCAGTCGAGCAGCAACATCCACGCAAAATTCGTGTGTATAGAGAAAAAAAAATGGCCAAGATAGCGCAACGGTAAACACAAGTTACGTGTGTAAATGGAACTCCGGAACCTTATACTGAAAAGCAATAATTTACTAACTAGTTAGACACTTTAAAATATCTGGTATTGAGATATTTCACATCGGGAACGTGTCCCATACCTGTCTTATTGGGTTCACAGATTAGCATACGATGCGAAGTCCAAACGTGTGTGTAAGTTCTTCTTGCGAGACATTGTGATGGACGTATCTTGCTGCCAAACTTTTAAGAACAGAGTGGGCAAAAATTTAGTACTGATGTCTTCAGATATGCTGTTGAGCCTAACTGTTGACAGCTGTTGCTCTTCATGTCGACGAGAATGCTCTTATATGAATCATTTTTGATTTTTGCACAATTGTATAGTTATAATNGCTGTTGCTCTTCATGTCGACGAGAATGCTCTTATATGAATCATTTTTGATTTTTGCACAATTGTATAGTTATAATATGAAAGCATTAATACATACGCTAATAAAAGTTTTGCACCACCGGGATTTCTGAGTTACTTGGTTGCTCACAGCCCAAGAGATAGTATGGGATTAAATGTACAATGTCTGTACAGGATACAGAACGTATGTTTGTAATGCGCCGACTGTCTCAACGAACATCCTTCATGTCAAACCAATTACAAGGGGTGAAAAACTTATTTTTGAGGTGCATATAATTAAGATATATTTGGCCTACAGTGCATCGAGGCAGTTGGTATCACGATAGTTATCGCAATACAATACTTTCTGTAAGAGTACTCAATAAAAAATTATTCCGTGGACTTCAAACTTAGTATTTGCCAAAAACAATTATTTATCATGAAGTTTAACTTCCGGAGTAAAGACGTACTATTGACACATTCTTTAAAATATTTGTGTCGGACATTGTTTTGAAGTTTCGGCCATAATTCTATTGTATTTATTTATATTTGATTGTCGACGGCGTTGCGTTATTTAGATGTCAGTACATATCTTGTAGTTCGTAATTGGCGAGGCATATTTCGAGAAAATATACCAGTATTTGCAAAAAAATTAGGAAGGAGAACTGCTTGGTAAAGAAAATCCCTGATGGTGAAATACACCAAAACTGAACCTGTCCGCAATCTGTTTTCATAAGTAACTAACTGACACTTCAGACTTTGTAGACCTGAATAAAACTTGCGCCAAATATCGCTGGTTGCAAACAACACTTTGAAGCCATCCAACAGAGAAAAAAAAATTTCTGCGCACAGCAACACTTATGCAGGACACTGCAAAAACTTCCAACTGGTGTACAGTAATGGTAGTGTAACCGCACTCAAGTGTCATAGAAGCAGCACGACGGAAAACCATGAACTCCAGTCGAGTGCCTTGCACGTAAGGGTAATCAGACACTCGATGCGCATACTAATGTCGCCCTCATTGGCGTAACGACGCAAGAGGCCGACACGGCTGGCGTTCCCTGAAAAAAATTAATTTAAATATATAAATTTACCTGTATTACATTGTAAGTCATGTGTTATTTATTGCCACGTATTTGTATGGCACAAAACCCAGCAGCAACATTTTTGTCCTCTCCCCCCCCCCCCGTACTCTACCTGATCATAGTGAATGTGTCCGCTAATGCTGGCGTTTACTTTGAATAACTACTGGGTGCGTTGCGGATAGCAAGGTGGAGTGGAGAGATTTGGGCGACTCTTAACATTGTCCTGAGAGCCGACGACGATGAAACGAGCTGTGTATGGAGCAGCGCTGGAATATAAGGGCGGGGGAAACGGGAGATCCTCGAGAAAACCCGCCGACCAGCGACATCGTCCGGCAGATTCCTTCTTGCGGAAATTTGGGAGCGACCACGCCGGGTTCGCCTAGGTGGGAGGCGAGCAGTCTGGCCACTACGCCACTGTGGCCCCCACTCCTTCAACAGAAATTTCATGGTAAACCGAGCACTTCCGAAAGCTCTTCTCAAGGTCTACTTCTATGCACGTTTTGTATCCTTCGACCATTTCTAAAATTAACCTTGCCATTGGCCTGACCACTTTATTCATGTGTCGGTCAAGAAAAACTAAAAATATAAGAAAAGTAAAAACTTAACGAATTTACATATTATTCATTGAAAAAAAAACAGGAAGCAAAATAAATAATTTCAATATTCACAAATGTTAACCTGACACTTTTAATTCAACGTCAAGACATGGAACTACTTTCTATCCGTCGTTACCAACATAACTGGTTCATGTCAAGCAAAGATACTCTTTAAAATGTATGTAGGCAAGAGCAGCAACAATTATTAAATGTTAATTTCAAAAAGTGTGCAATCAACCGCGAACAGCCTATAACCGGCTGTACAACCAGTCCACGTGTCCCGACATTGAACTGATTTTCCGCCAACACGACTAGCAAAAACGCCGTGGAAATTTATTTGAGGTTAGGAGTACTGTTTAGTAAACAAGTGCTTTGAGATGTTTTTATACTTCCTCTAACGAATTTGTAATGCAGTTTGATTAAATTCAAATCGATAAAAGTATTTCGATAATAAATAGTGTTTTTAATTTTAGATTAAGATACAAACAAACACTTTCATCACTGTTGACCACGTTGATCACGTTGATCACGTTGACAGTTGTGTGCTTTTGGGGTAGGTCAACGTTGGGTACATGCACAGAAGACTAATAACCGGTCTACCTCATCCTCAGTCTATGCTTCGGGAAGACACAACCTGGTGCAGTCAAGAGCGACCCGTAACTGGACAGACGTAGGGCTTGCGTGCTTGCCATTGGTTGCTGAAGGCGAGTGCGGCGAAGAGGAGGGCGCGCTGTGTTTTTCTTCCCGCCGGGCAGGTTGGCAACACGCCCGGCGCTCTGAATGAGTCATTCCCCTTTCGGGCGATAAGCATCGACTACGCGAGCCCGGGCTCTGCGGCACGAAGGGAGGGCTTGGCGGCGGCCAGTAGCAGATGATCGTGAAAGATCGCCCTCATTACAGCACGACCATGACTGATACGCAGGAGCTGTGGCCGTCTTTCCACGAGTTATTACCATTAATTAACCGCCCCATGAGCCGCCAGAATTGGATCCGCGGGCACCCCTCCTCCCCCCCCCCTCCTCAACCCTCGCTGCCCGCTGATTATCTCTTGGCCGTTGGAGCTATAATGACTCATGGGACGACGAAACGCCGCCTACCTGGCGCTTAAACTGCGTTGTGGGGTGTCTGAAATAGAAGTTTTTCTTACGAGACTATCACGCGTGCGTCCAGCGTGTTGATCTGCGAGAAGAACACGCACTTCAGACGAGACCTGCTGTGTGCTTTCAAGACGTCACGCACGTTAGGACCGCCATTCCATCTAACACACCAACGTTGCTAAAAACTAGTTTTTCAAAGCGCTGTATCTCAAAATATACGCGTCAGATACGTGCGAAAATACTCAAAATGCCCTGCATTCAACCTCGCTACAGATATCACACCAATGAAGGGATATGGGGCCACTTGAAGTCCTGCAGGTCCACGCTGCGCGACGAGAACACTGCGCGCCAGTGCATAGCCTTGCGCTTAGGGGCGATGGTGCACTTTATGCGCGATGGCAGAGTAGCCCTTATCGCTACCACGTCTCTCGTTTTCGGACGCGGGAAATAGCTCCAGATAGGTGGCAGTGAGAGTTTGTCCGTTTTAAATTTTACTTGGCGGTTGTGCTCATAAACGATGGCTTACGTTTCGTGCAAAATATAAATCACATACCTATTGCAAAAGTACAAGTAAGCTAGTTTAAAAATTCTAAAAATTAATTTTTAATATCATATAATATTCGTAGAAAAATAATACCACCATAACTATATCCCGCGGAGCTTCTTTTCCAAAACTGTCTAGAAACACTCTTTCTGTCATGATTTTGCTGTAAAAATTACTATCCTGACGCTTTACTAAACAATGTGAGTTTTCGTTGGAAGATTCCGTGCAATGTTGCATGGCCGCTGGTATGTATTATTCTTTGCAAGGTTTAACCGACTGAAGGGGTCAATTTAAGGGACGTTTTCGTAATTGGTCGAGTACGATGTTGAGTGGAAAGTTTACCTCGTGGTTGGAAATTTAGCTAACCAGAGAGAAGAAGGTGTATTGTGGTACTGATGGTAGATGTAATTTTGTGTATATTATTTTGGGAAACAGCGATTAAGGCAATTTATAATAAGTTTCCAAAATATCAAACAAAAATCACCAAATTCAGCGTTATATTAGTTTTGCCGACTTTATACGTAAAGTACGGACACAACTGAAGTTAGTATGTTAAACAAATGAATTTAACCATCAAAATAATTATTTAGTAAAGTAAGATGTCTAAATAAGTATGTATACAAAGTATAGGTTTTCACTATATTATTATTTATGTAACATCAAATCAATGTCTTTATTTAATGATCTTACATGCTAAACATGGTTTTATGAATACGCGGTTTTAAAACTACCGGGTTTGGCTTTTAACTAATTTCTACACATTTATCTGGAATCAGCCAAATAGTGTTGTGTATCAGACAGCAGTATTACATCCCGAATAGTAGAATGTCGTGGTGTTCTAATCAAAGCTTTACAAAATTCGAAACAAGTAGATAGATAATGAGATAACTGGTGAAGGGTGCAGGGTTCTGAGGTCGGATGGGAATGGCATCTGACAGTGGACCAGTAGTGGCATCTGGCAGAGGACCAGAGCGACCTTGACCTTTGACCTTCACCTCAAAATTTCCCGTTTTCCCATCACTGGAAAAAATAAAAGTGTTGTGCACACACATGAAGCGCACTTGCAATGCATGTGAGAATTATCTTGCTTCTCCCTGCTTCAATGCACTCGTCTTACAGTAGTGGGTTAAGGACTGTGAAGATGATGGCGACATGCTGGAAGACGAAAATGAGGTCAGCTGCTAATGGGCAAAATTAAAGTACAACCAGAAGACAAACATTTAAATGAGATAGGCTACCACCTTTTGGAGGTGAGTTGTGAGATGACGCCAGAAGACGACAATAAGTTCGTTGCACTGACAAGCTCTGTACAGCCATGAAATCGAGTTCAGCTACCATCGAATGTATATAACAAATAATGTGGTGTAGGAAATAAAACAGTTGAACTATAACTTTCCTGCATGCACGACGTGTTACAGTAATCATGAATGGACTTATAGAAGAACTGAATAGTGCAGTTCAGTACTAGAAACTTTGTGACATGAAGATCGGGCAGACATACATCGCAACTTATTTCCAGGAGACTGACATGCTCTAAGGGAAAAGCATTACATGTGTATTAAACTTTGACTTTAGAGTATGTTTGCCAAAACGATATGTTCAACTTATTCTCCAAAGGGACATGGAAGATCTTAACACGACTCTGGGGCATGTAACTTACAATGGTATGAAGTCTATCGGCAATGGAAAAATTGTGCACATGTTAGACTTTTCGTGAAGAGTGTGATACCTCTTCAGCAGCAGGAGGGAAGAAGATAAAAAAAAATATACGTTGATTCACCTACAGCTTCCCTGCATGCACATAATGTTAGTCATCATGATCGAGCTTATAGAAAAAACTGAATAATGTTATAGTACAATAAGCTGATTGATATGATGGCGAAGAGCATTACACGAGTGTTAAAAAAACAGTAATTTCAGAGTACATTTACCGAAATACTATCATGTAGTTCATTGAAGATACTGACCTTCAACTTCTTAACCAGATAGTGGCAACGCACCCTTTTATGAAGCCTACTGGAAACGTTCGCATGGTTGAATTTTCGTTCATGATAATGCCTCAGTCAGGAAGAAAATACTTCAGTTGAACTTCGACCTTCCTAAACAGCAGTCAAAATAATGTACGTGAATTTTAATACACTGGATGTTGACAAGTATGAGGATATGACCATCGGTTTTCATAGGGTTCATATTAAGCCAAAAGGCTTACCTGAACAAGTTATGGCATGCAATGGACTCGAACACTGGGTAAGCTGCAATGTCGAAGAAGATTGTACGTCTCTTAGTCCAGTACCATGCAGTATCATTGCTTGTCCAGTATATTATCTACGCCCTGACTGCCAACTTCTTACTACTACAAGCCGTCTGTTGTCGCAAACAAGTTAAGAGAAGCGTATACAGCATTGGGGTTCACAGAAATCGCATATGTACTTCGTCGGCCTGGCAGTTACATAATTACGAGATGGACTGAGTTTTGTTTGGGTGAGCGGCATACTTAAATTTTAGACATTGGAAAAGTTACTTGGGAGACCATGTGCTCGCCTCTCACATGTGAAGTCTTCCTTGTAATATCAATTTAAGTCTGGTTACTGCACATGGTCATGAACCCAGAACCTTGGACTACGGAACCCAGCAGCAGTGATTCTGACAGTGTGACAGCGGAGAGTCAAATTACATGCAGCAGCAGATGTAAATGCATCGAATCGTTCTGTGACCTCATTTATAGAATTCTGCTATTACTCGCCGAGATTTATAAATAATGGCAATGAAAACATACTTGTTACAGCAAGAGATGAAGCTTTCCTGCATCCAATTGTTGTCGACTGTCGGCTAAGCATGATGGTGTCATGGAACCTGGTTTAAGCAGAGTAACATATTCTTACTGGAAAGGAGGCCAACTGAGAACATTTACAGAGAATGTGATGGGCTGTATCATATACTGTATGCTCAGGGGCCATCATTTTTCGAACCATGCCAGCAGATTGTTGACTGCACATGCTATGGGCAGTGTTAAGTATTCTAGGTGCTACCGGAAACCAAGCTGCCGAGTTCTCCTGAAGAAGTTATTGCATTTGCCAAAAAAATCAAAATGACAAGCCTTTGCATGCTCCAGACTGTGTGGTGACCAAGTACATTCCACCTGCGAGCCAGTCGTCAGTCATGATCGACATTTCATTTGGAGACCCGTTGTCAACTACTGTGGATTAACCAGTTCAAAAACTATCCAGCAGCAGCAAACGTAAGTCTGTCAGCGTGACCTGTGCCCGCACCTGTGACCTCTCGCCAGAAGAAACCTTCACCTCAACCGACACTTCCATCCCTGCCCGAACTCGGCGAAGAGTTAGCGCAGTTGCTTCCCATCATTAGTGAATGTCGTGACTAGCAGAGGTCCTATCACAATCACAACACATTCGCCAGTGCTGATAACATGTGTCAAAGAGATCTTGAGATAAATTTTTAAAGACATATTAGAAGTACTTCGAAGGAAAAAAAAAAGCAAATAAGTAATGGAAAATTGTAAAATAACTTGATACTGTCTTGAAACCAAATAATTTGTAAGATTGTTATGTTGAGTGAAAAAAAGAGAATACTATTGTACTTTGTATAATATTTGAAAGTGAAAAAAAAAAAAATGTTGTCTGGAAACTAAATTGAGAATTGAAAATATTTTTGTGTATGAAGAAAATTTCAAAATAATTTTTCTCTCTTGAAATAATGATATTTTCACATATTTCGTGTTGTATAACACATAAAAAAAAAATACAAATGTATAAATGTATGCATGGAGGGAAGCTGAAGTAAAAAGTATTTAACTGTAATAAAGAAATTTAGAGCTAAGAAAATATTTATAAAAACGAAAATGTTTTATTTCTAAAAAAAAAATATCTGTGTCACAAAAGAAAATATATATAAGCACATCGAACTATTCAGAAACTTGCAAATTGTATGTGTATTTTAAAATGATTCTGAAAAGCAAAATAGTAATATTCGAAAATATTCTGGAAAGTATAAAGCCATATGTGTCTAGCAAACAAACCAATAAGCATGAGGTTCTAACAATCAAAAACAAAATTATCTGAACAAAATGTATTCAGAAATACAACATTCAATTCAGAAAGACAAAGGTGTATTTAAAGGTAGGGTCGATAGGGCCCTAGCCATCCTAAAAAAATGGCGACAGAAAATAATTTAGACAATTATAAAAAAAAGTGGACGGTATTGAATCGTAACAGAGATTGTAAAATGTCTATATACCTTAAAAGGTATTCGGTGTCTCTCTTCAAGACTAAAATAAACGTCATCCAACGAAAATTGTGTAGTCACAGAACTTACGAAAGCAGGGAGCATTAAGAAATAGTTAGAAACATGAGAATGATGCTTCTGTCTTCTGAGCTAAAACTTTGACAAGGAAAAAACTAAGATAATAATGATTCCAAATAAATACAACTATTGTACTAAAGAACCAATATTCCTGAAAACAGGTTTTGAAAAATATCTCTGTGAAAACTAATTAAGTTCACAGAAAATTTTATAGAACTGCTCCCGAACAACTTTTAACTACTACTAACCGATTCCGTGGCAGCGCTCGGTAAGTATAGGCGCTGCTGCGACGGAACCTCAGCCATTAACGCAGTGTTAAATAATCTGCGGATGTACATCCGCCCTAACTTATAAAAACTTCCGGAAACACTAGCAACACAACAAACAGTAGCAATATACAATTATAAAAACAACCCAGGTATAGTTTTTTTATAATATACTAATTGGAAAATGTTTTAATGTAATATGTAAAGGATTATAAGTTTTATTTATACATAGAAATATCGGTAAAAATATTGGCAAAATGTAGGGACGTGTATGCTTATTGTTGGCTACACTATTCCCTCATAAAAGCAATAGATTACGAATCATAAAACTGACGACAGTGCTACTAGCAGCTTGCTACGTTTTCAACAGACTGCAAAATAGACCGCCGCGCAGAAAATCTAAGTCAATGTTCGGAAATGTAATGTTAGGATGTACACATATATTCAAAGAAAGGAAATTTTCTTTCTCCAGTTGGGAGTGTACACAGAAATGCAGAAGTTGGGAAAACCCATCCAGAAAGGGGAAAATTGGCTGGCTTCTCCCTCTTTCAGTTCTAGCACTGCTATGAGAATTGGCTGACTTCTCCCCCTTTCAGTTCGAGCACTGCTCCTATTAATCGCGTATAAGGAACTTTACTTGTATAGGCTGATCACAGTAAAGTGAGCACTTTTGAAGCCCTGGTTACTTTTTTCTTTCAACAAATTTATATCCTTCCGTCACTTGTTAATATAAACACTACCATGCGAGTTATAAACACAGTTTATACATTTTACCATACTCAAAATCAAAATTCAGAGGTCACGATTAAATGTATTTATTGG
The DNA here is from genome assembly GCA_002778355.1 of Clitarchus hookeri. NCBI lineage: Eukaryota > Metazoa > Arthropoda > Insecta > Phasmatodea > Phasmatidae > Clitarchus > Clitarchus hookeri. The sequence continues at coordinate 188,083 of NQII01000525.1, read as the reverse complement.
TTATTATTTCGGATGACGCTGCCTCAAAAAGTGCTCTCTTTACAATGAACAGGCTATAGCTTTGTGTCATCGACTGTGAAGCTTCTTTCTTCTCGGCATTACCCAAAGAAAAATCCTACAAAAGCCCCTGCAAAAGAAGTTTTAAATAAGTCACACATATTTTTTTTTCTTTATATGGAAAGGCTCTGAGCAGTGCAACAATGAGGTGATATTTTTTTCCCCTAATCTGGTCGACAGTTTAATGAAAGCTCTCGGTCTAAAAACTTTCTCAGGTAGTCGGGGAGATATTTTTACAACTAAACACGGAACGTTCTTCCATAGTGCGGTTACTTATCGAGGTCATATGTCGAGCCGGTGACCTGTGTGTTTTTCCCACACCCGGGTTAGCCCGCAGGCAGGAGAGCTGACGACGAGCATAGCCAGCCAATAAGAGCTTTGTACTTTCTAGCATAAACACATTTGGTGAGAGAGCACTGACCATTATTATAATAATCCCACGACTGGCCACGCCCACCGTGCCGCGCTCTTCAGTTCAGACACGGAACTACGCGTTTCAGTTCTCAGTCATCGTATAAAAAGTATGATGCTGGATCCGTAGGCCCACTTTGATATCTGCGCTTGACGTCTGATCATCAAGGTACCTTATCGTTGTCAACATTTCACCGCCTAGCCGTCGCTGTGTTTTCGGGAATTACTCTTCCGTCCATTTCAGTTTAGAGTTAAAACTCGTTAAGGTATGTCAAAAAGTGGTAATGTTTAATAGTATTTGTAAAAATAAAAGTTTCAAACATTTATTACAGGTGTAAAATACTTGCACGCAACTTTTGAATGAACTATGTTTCTTGTGCCGAGTAAACATACACTTCATAAGATATTATTCGTTCACACAACCCAATTTATTATTGTAAACGACAGCAAATTGAAACTGTTCGTGTACATTTCTTAACTTATCCTTGACAGGGAGTGGTGAGATATTGTAGGACCTGCGTGCATTGTAAAAACAAGAAAATTATTATCAGCATTAGTAAAAAAATGCTATCATTTTAAATTTTTTATTTATTATAGAGCTACAATACTTGTGAGCAGCTGTGTAAACACGTACTTTATATCTTTCTGAGAAGCATTGCAAGTCTTTGGAGATGTGTTTGGAATAAAACTTTGGTGGAACCAATCAAGCGATGTGCTTCAACCAGTGGCTTTGACAGCTCCATTAAAAAATTACTTCATGCTGTCCATTAGTTAAACTGTTGCTCAGATAGAAAATACGTACTTTTTAGGGGAAAAAATACATTAACAAGTGTTTGGTTTATTATATGCGAAGACATGTACATACATACCTTTCGTCCTCTTGTATGAATGTTGGGGTTCGAGACTCCCCTTGCGAAGAGCTGTACTTATTAAAAATTATACGCATATAAGGTAAAATATTTCAGATACTTTCAAAGCACAGCTGTATGAATTAATAAAAAAAAAGTGTCAGAACAATTGCAAAACATTTTAAATAGAAAAGAAGACATCCGACTGCTTGCATATAATATTTAAAGTAAACGTTTTATTGTATTATTCGTACCAGTTAATGTCAATAACATATGAGACTTCCTAAAGTTTATTTTCGTGTCAAATTATACATGTTAAATATACTGGCCATATTACATATTAACTTTAACCGTATCGATTGATATGATAATATGTTTTCATTCAAGCATTAGACTGAACTGTGATAAAATGTGGAAACTATAAACCAAGTCTTGTAACTTGATTTATCCGAGCTATATAAATAATTATTGTATGTAATTCATAAAGATAAAGTGTAGGAATATGTACGTACAGCACATTAAACTTTTCTAACATTGAGAAATGAAAATACATTGCCTTGCTTTACTTTTGATTTAGTTTCAAATGCGTTTTGGTCGCAATTAATTCACTGATTGGTATTTATAAAATAAATTTACTGGTAATGATAAAATCATACTGTGTACAATCGAACAGTGAGGGCACGGTATGTAACGAAATAGGTAATAATAAAAAAATATATAATATAAGATGAAAATATGTAATAAATTTAATAACTGGGTACGTTAAACACATCTTGCATGTTTGCAGTAGTGCGTGTATACGTCGATATTTATCGTTAAGGAGAATATAAAAATTGATAATCTTATGTAAGGCAAAGCAAGGATTGATATTAGGCATAATAGTTTAATAATTTATCGACGTATGAATTTGAAAATTTCGTATAATAAAGTTAGACTTTGCAAAGGACATATTTTTATTTATTTTTAATTGCTTTGCGGTGTAATTCTTTTATTCAAACATATCTTAAACTATACTGTTTGTGTTTATCGCGGTCTATTAATTGGCGGTCTGCCAACAGTTTATAAAATCGTTTCACGGGCAAAATAACTAAATACGAACTGGAAAGATCAACACGTGACTGTGCGCGTCATAGCGGTGGTATGATGAGCGGAGCGTGAATTACTAATGATCCGCAGGTAATAGAACGGCCGTGATGCAGGATGCGAGAACTCCCCCACCCCTCGGCAGAGTCCGGCGGCTGGCATTCCGTGATTGGCCGGCTCTTCGCATGTCTGGAGCGCTCACAGGTCACTGATTGCTGATGTCAGCCAGATGGGAATGTCAGCCAATTTGAAGAGCTTCACGTCAAGCTGACCTTTATGCCATCTCCAGGATGNTCCCTCGTCCACAAACCCAATCGACCCCCACCCCCTCCTCGTCAACCAGACAGCAGCCTTCGCAAACATTACATAATTCATTGTCGAAAACAGCTGGGAGCCGTGGATGAAATACAGCCACCAGGGATCAAACCTTCAACGTTATCGCCAACTGCTTCCTTATCTACATCGAGCTTTAGGAACTAACACTTCGTCATAAACGATTAAAAAATAATAATAATAACTCCTGTGTTATACAAAATGAGGTCTCGTTTCAGCCGGATTGCTATTCGAGTCGTAGCTCTTTCGTTTACTGATGTGCCACGAATTCGTTAAAAAATTATTTTAGTTGACTTATAACTTACGTTACCTAAAAATACGCGCACCATTAAAAGTGCAACCCAGACATCTCGCGTGACGGACAAATACTTTATGAGCTAAAGCCACACATCATTATCTCAAAACTTTTATAACATGCCTTCTTTGACTTTTTAGTCCTGTAAAACAGGCAGTAAACAAATAAAGCTTTGATCAGCGGAAGTTCTGCAAATTGTAATGTCAAAAGGAAAAATTTCTGTATGATTTTTACGAAGGAAGGTCTCACCACATCTTTTATTTTAAGACTGTCATATTTATTTTGTTGTAAATCAACAAAAACACTATATTAATCATATAAAGAATATCCACAAAAAATATTTTCTATCAACTAACGCAGGAGACGTCCATGAATAGAAACCTGTTCATTCGTATTAAAATAGGGAATCTTGCTCATACCCAGGAGTAATGAATGAGGACTATTCTTTTTTGTATTTACAGGATGATTATAAAGTCCGTATCTCATTGTGGGAAATCGCTAATATATCTGGTTTTTGTTTTAGGTATTGAGAATGTTCCCCATTAAAGAGAGGATAACCGTGGGCAGTGCTAGTCTGAGAGGACTAACGTACGATGCTGTGAGAACTGATCTCACACGAGGATTTAGGAAACCTGGCCTCACAAATGTTACCATTCGCTATCTTGTCGACAAGTTAAATCGCACAGGCAGTGTTGAGGACGAAGAGCGTTCAGGTAGGCCATCGGTGCCTGAAGACACCGTGCGACGGATTCAGGAAGCCATTGAACGAAGCCCTCGTGCATCGACTCTGCGTCTCAGTCGTAAGCTTGATGTTCCACATTCCACTGCGTGGGAGATTTTAGACTCCCTGTGTGATTTAATTTGTTGACCAGATGACCAATGGTCACATTTGTGGGGCTAGGTTTCTTAAATCTTCGTGTGACATCACCTCTCACTGCATCGTACGTTCGTCCTCTCAGGCGAGCACTGACCACGGCTATTCTCTCTTCAATGGTGAACTTTCTCAACACTCCGTATATTAATACTACTTTGCTTCCGCTATTTCCGATAAAATGTTCTCATTTTTTAAATTTAGTATTCCTTTTGCGCAGCACAACTTTACCAAAATTATTGTGACGTAACTTCTAAGAGAAGGTTCTGAGGAAAATATTATAGTTTTTGATCAATACACCACGTTCCACTGTTTCAGTGAAGTCGGCTATCTACATTGATATGTTTCTTGTCTGAAAGTAGGCAACACGTTTGAAATTATAACGTGCTGGGTTGCCAATATTTAACTAATTAGGGTGTTGAATAGATATGTTATGTTTGCAGGAGTCGAGAATAAACAGACAACGTTCTAGCTTAAGCAGAAAACCAAACGAACCAAATTGACCCGAACAAAATATATCTTGACTATTCCAACATTCTATGCACAATACTAATTTTCTGGAAATTACTGACAATCAATTACAACTAGAGGACATATGACTGGGAAAAATGGCCTGCATGAATTATTTAAAGAAAATTGTGACAGAAATTATTCCAAATTTATCATACCAATAAATCGAATTCATCAACAGTCACTTTTTCGAAATGTCCCCTATCACAAAATGCGCCTGTACGAATGAACCAGATTATGTATTAGATGAAAATAAATTCGCTAAAATAAATTTTGCATGTGAAAAATTAGGTTGTACGCCATCGGAACGAAAAATCACTTGACTTAGGGATATACCTACCTTATTTATACATTTTTAGTTTAAAACATGATAGAAAATTTTCCGTAAAAATTAATAAATGTTAAGTTGACGTTATATAACTGAAAAAAAACTCCTTTTAATATATTGGACGGTGGCCCTTAAATGTGGGGACTATTTTTTCGCAAACGAAGTGGGTTGGAGTGTTTACAACATGGTGATTAATAACTCGTCTTGTAATTTCAGCACATACTTTGAGATACACCATTTACTGGGATGTGAGAGCAGCAACCACTATTTTGTTTTTGAATTATCGTTCCAGACGTTGACAAATCTTCGTTTATTGATAGTTTGTGAGAAGTTCTTTCATGTCTGTTTGGTTACGATATTTTAAACTAAATAATTGTTTTGCTCTGCTCCCTATTTTCGAGGGCAAGTGGGCGAATAACACCCTGGATAATATTTTTGTGCCACAAGTGGTACATGTCTTTTCTACCTCATTTCTCATATGGAATCAATCACCTCACGTCTGCCATATGACACTTATGAGAACGCGCTGTGCAGCCGACATTTATATCGGCAAAGTCCATTGGCTGCATTTTTTTTTTCAATTTGATGCACATAGACTGAACGACTAGTAATGACAGCATGCTAGTCTAGAAATAATAATTTCAAAATGAAGTTTAACATTCTTTAAAACTCGAATATAGAAAATTAATCGAAATACAACAAGAACAAAATATTTAAGTAATGATATTCATAAATGTTTGATCTTAAGAGCACCGCCCACTTGGAGATTTTTAGCGCGTCTGAGGCAGAGAAGCGCGGGAGCGATAAGGATGACATTGACACGAGTACCTAGTGTCCCATCGCTCCTACGCGCAAGGTTCTGAACTGGCGTGCAGTGTTCTCGTCGTGCTGCGTGTACCTATGGGACTTACGCGGTGAACCTATCATATTGTTGGTGGAGAGTCTGCAGCAAATTTGAGTGCAGGTCCCTATACAGTTTCGCATGGTTTCGATCAGTATACTATGAGATACCGCAGTGTGAATAAAACAGTTTGTAGCCATTTTGAAGAGCTCGGGAATAGCATTTATAATGCACATGATGTATTGAGATTATTATTTGTACCTCGACTGAAGTGTGTTTTCTTTCCGTGCATTGGTATAAAGAAAACACGTTTAATGGTTTCGTTAAAAAAATATATGTGGATTTCAAACACACTGGAGCGCCATTCAAGCATTAGGTAGGCGGCGCCCTTTAAGTTCACTTTCTACAAGAAGATAAATTCAATTTAACGAAAAATACGTCTTATTTATAAGTCAACAAAGTCACTGGATTTTTCTCTACAGTACAAATATAAATCTAAACTAAAAATATAGATAAATCTAATACTTTTGTAGACACTTTAATGTTATAATTAAGGATGCCTACAATGCTTCAATACAATAAATTGTTGCTAACAAAATTGGCAAATAATTTTTGCTAAGAAGTGACGTTACTATACTCTCTTATAATGTTTCTTTTTCTTTCCGATGAATGAATGCTCCCAGAAATAATCACAAAAGATGGTAGAGCAGAATCGATTTAATATAGCTCGTCTTCAAAAAAAAAAAACCTTCAACCTAAATTAGTTAATATTTTTCCTAACTCGTTAAAAATAAAAATACATCACCTGGACACTTAAGATGTACTTTTATTTTAGCGTTTATCTGCGCATGCTTCGATTTCTTACCTCACTGTGTCACTGGTGTACTGAAAATTTACTGTAATCAAATATGTGTATACAGTCACTGTAATAAAATTGTCAAATTTATTGCCTGGTATGAAGTCAAGTTTGAAAAAGATAATTATTGACAGCTATTTCAGTGATTTTAGTTAAACAAACAGCATTTTTCCGTGTATGAATTAAAAAAATATTGTAGATTATTATCATTTTTAGTCAGAATATTGCAAATTTTGCACCAAAAGGTACATGATGTTCCATATAAATTTCTAGTTGAAAGTTTACAAAAAAATTTCGCCAGTTTATTCAGTTTTCTGTCACTTTCGGCTGGAATCCTTACATAGTTAAAAAGTATATTTTAGAATTACTGGACACCTATTCTGTCTGGAGTTACATAATCATGTTCATCCTTGTTACAGTGTTTACAACTTACAATCTCTGATGAAATCCTTTTGCATATTTTCCATGTCCTTCCGAATTATTTTTTTTAATGCTTTTTCTTCGCAGCTATTATTCGTATTATTATGAAAACTTGCCAGGACAAAATTTACGAACTCCCCTTTAATAAAATTTCCTTTCTTACGTTACTGAGTAGTTAAAAATAATAATATAAGTTTTCTCAGAAGTAAGAAAATTCTTACATTTAAGAGTAGTACAGAGATAGTTGATTTCAGTTTGTGGAATTATTGAAGAGTTAACACAAATATATTCAGATCGAGTTTTTATGCGAGTTACATTGTACAAAACAAAAACGTCGGATGATATTAACAGTAAGTGGCAGCGAGTCTATTTCCTCAATGGGAGGAAAACGGCAGTAAGGGCAATCCTCGGTAGATATCTTTCAGTGAACACTTTGTTTCTGAATAAACCAGCAGTCTCGTCTGTCGGGTATTTCGTCTCATGGCAGTAACCTAGGAGGGAAACCTATTGAAGAATGTAATTTTATGTGTACATCAGGATTTCATATGTTTTTATTATCTACAAAGCATCCTCAATCCCCAAGATCACTAAGGTGTGTTCTTTCAGACTACAAGAACCGGGTTAAAATAATTCGTAAGCCCTGGAAGTGTGTGATTATTTTGGATGCAAAATTTAGGTACTTGGTTCTATAGCATGTCAGTAGTACTTATCCGCCATTGATCACATTTTTTGACAGATTAACAAAATTATTTCGTAGTGAAATTCTGGACCAATATCTTAAATGAGAGTTATGCTTAACTGTTCCTCCATTTACGCACATGCACACACACACATACACTCATTTTTTTCTGTTGTTTATTTGTATGTTTTACTCTCTAAAATATCCCTCTATTGTTAATGTTAAGCGATTATTTAATAATACATTTCTTGAACTCTAATTCTCTATCATTCTGTTCAACATCACCACTTAAGTTATATAGTTTACCCATCACAATGAGTGGAAAGCGTGGATACGTACGTCTCTTACTGATATCCCACAATGTTCATTGTTAAACATCTCCTAGAATATCTTATGAAATTTAGGTTTATATTTTATTGAGATTAATATTCTTGTCCAAATGTACAGTTTACTCATATAGTTTTATTAATTTCATCGTTTATAATTTTTAAATATACTTCCTTGAACATAATTGCTAAAGTCTAGAAATCACACCTATATTTTATTGTTACAAAATATAAAAAAAAATTATTTTCATAAATGTGATAACGGCAATAGGTTGTATCGATTTTTAAAAAAACGCTAGGTTAGTAGGTAGTTTCAAATGAGAGCATAGAGTCAACTAATGTCCTTTGTAGTGTACCATTTTTGCGCAGAGTGACACTTGAGTACTTAAGGTTATATGTAGAAGGCCGACCAAAAAAATAAAAGGCAATTTGTTTACAACTCCTTCACTTCCACTGTTGCAGAATAAATACATATTTCACTTTTCTACGTCCTACATCTGCACGGCGATGCACTTGTATCGTTCAACGAGCTTCTTCACATCTTCCGAAAACACGCTATGCAGTTCCTCGATGGTGCAATCGCTGAGTGGAGTGTCTATATGCATCTGGCCTCATTGCTATAGTCTGTTCGCGGTTTCTTCCCACTATTTGAATCAAACCTTTGAAAAATCACCCCATGCATGACGCACTTGGTTTTTTTTTTACTGATTACGTAATTATCACACGCGTTTTATATTTCCGTAACCGTAAAAGTATTTTATGTTTTGTTAAATTAAATACTTAATTATATTTTATCTATAAATTATAACATTTAGTTTATAATTAATATGTATAAAACAGGGAAGAAATATGTGTGTTGGTAATGCCTACTAAGAAATAGTAATAGTTCTCACACAAAATATTATCAGAGTGAGTGCGCACGAATTAGGCGCGATGTCCGTTTGGTATTTTTTTCTAGGCTTAAGTAAAGCTTTGTTGGCATGAGACGGAGGATTAGCCTGAAAGTAGAACTTTAGCAGGGCTTCAGAAAAGTTGGAAGTAGCGTATTGTGAATGGGCTATACCCATCACTTGAATAAAGGGCGGAGCGCTGCGCGCGGACAGCTACCCGTTATTCTATGCGCACGTGGGGTCGGGCGTCAGTCCTCCATTGTTACTGTGCTTATCTCAGAATCGTCATTACTTCTCGATAAATATTATATATAATACATCATCGTCGAAATTTTTTGAAGCTATTCTTACCTGATTTACAACGCCTGTACGTGTCACGGTACTGCAGTGGTGAGACTACTCGCCTTTCACCTAGACGAACCGGGTTCCATTCCCGACGGGGTCGCTCCCGGATTTTTGCACGTGGGAATCATGACGGACGATTCTACTGATCGGCGGGTTTTTTCGGAGATCTACCGTTTCCCCCCGGCCCTTGCATTCTGGCGCTACTCCATACTAGCTTTGTTTCACTCTCGTCGGCCCTCAAGATCACGAGGTTAAGGGCCGTCCAAAACTCTCCACTCCATGACGACGCATGCAGTGCCTTTACATTCACCTAATAGTCGTGGAAATAATAACTTGTGCACAACTGAGATTTTTTTTTCACGATGTAGGTGTTTCAAAAGTTTCAGTATAATAACAACTTTGTTTGAATTCACCAGCCAAGGGCCCTTGCCCAGATTCCTGCACTAAAAATGCATCATGTCTGAGAAGTCGCATTGTCGCTGTCCGAATTCACGATAAGGGCACAGATGCATTATAAACTATCCTTTTCAACAAAATGGCACGAGGTACGTCCCCTTCAGCTGTCATACGCTGTAAATTTCGTTTTCCAAATGTTCATTACATTTTGGCAGCTGCCTCCTGCCATTTGCTGGACACTGTTGCCCGTACGAACACCGCGGCAACTTAAGAAAAATGGGTTTAGTTAAGTGATCTTTTTATATTTCCCGCGTGTGCGTTGGAGGTTGAAACATTTCCGAAACGAATTCTGGTGCTCGAAATTATACCGACTTCGTCACGAAGGGATCGAGGGAATGTGGGGGATCGTGGATAGTGAAGGGATCACGGACAAGTGAACGAGGGTACGTGGCAGTTAATTCGAACACCAGCTAATACTTTTGGTAAAAGGTTTCGCGTTTTGTCTCTTCTCAGGCCGGGTTTATAAACTACGTAATAAACGCAAGAATGCAAAGACGCAACGTGAGGAAATTGCGATTAACTATAAACATCGCAAGAACCAAAGCGTTAACAACAATGCAACATGACAATTCGAAAGATAAAAAAGAAATTTCTTCATTTAGTGTTTTTTTTACTTATCAAATTTTGCATTTTCCCCGCCAACATTTTAGTACTCGTATAGTCATTTATAAATATTTGTTTTACATTTTGAGTAAGTTAATGTGATATAGTTTTTAATGCTTGAATAACCAATTTATAGGAACACTTATTAATTTTCTTAGCAAGACTGTGATACTTAAATATTTTAATACGAAATTACAATATTTATTAATGACTCAACACAAATAAAATCACAAAAATTCATGGAATAAGCAAATAAGATACCAAAACAGATTGAAAACTGAAAATCCGAGCATTCTGTAGGGTGTAAACCAAGTTTGCAATACGTCACTTCTAATGTAGAAGGCGTAAAATGCTCGAAAATAAGTCATAAATTGAGAGTTTAACAACTTTTGCGTTGCATTTTTGCGTTATGCGTAGTTTTTAAACAGTATCTTCGAATAACGTGCGTTCAACTTATTGCATGCTTTACGCAGTTGATAAACCGTGCTTGATGCTAACTTAAGGTGCGATGGATGAGTCAAGATACCCACCGTATGATTGTCTCCACCAAGATGAGGGGCATCGAGAAATTGCAACGAGCGAAGAGTGGAGTGGAGTGGAGATATTTGTGCGGTTCTTAACACTGAGGTCTTGAGATCCGATGAGGATGAAGTGAAGTGAGTATAGAGCAGCGTCGAGATACAATAAGGGGATATGGGAGATCCCGGAGAAAACCCGCTTACCAGAGAGATCGCCCGGCTCTATCCCCACGCGCGAAAATCCGGGAGCGACCCCGCCGGGGAATCGAACCCGGTTCGCCTAGGTGGGAGGCGGGTAGTCTGACCACTACAAAACCCGCGGCGCCAACTTCAACGAAGACACGCTACCCGTCAGAGGGATATCCTCGCGAGAGTAGTAGTTTTCGAAGAAGGGGTAGGCCTGTCGCGCGGGTAACCCGGTTACCCTGCAAAGGTCGCGCAACCGCACAAAGGGCGTGGGCACCGATCTGAGGGGATGGAGGGGGAGGGTAAGGGAGAGCATGGGCTCACCCCCCCTGCCCCCTGGCTGTCGCCAGCGGTGCATTATTCATTGTGTTAACCTGCAGGCAAAAGGGTCAGGCGCGCGGAACTAAGGCGATAATCTGATCAACGAGTCAGCTCCCGCTGTCACAGGCACGCGTCCCGCGTGCTCGTGACGTCACTCGAGGGGGTATCTACCCCTCCACCCCCGCCCCGAGCAGGGCTCTTTGACTCGCGGTAGTCCTCGCAAGTGAGGGGGGGGGAGGCGGTGTGCGACGCATGAATGAGGATTCCCCAAGGGAGACGCAGAGTCTCGACGTCTCGTGTGGCGGCCGCGACGCGAAAGTAACGTTCGCTATGGCTCCAGCCTACCTGGCACCCTAACTGCTTTGCAGAGTATTTGAAATACACTGTTTTCTGCGAAACTGGTCATCGTGCATCCAATACGCTGATTTACGAAAAGAACACAATTCAGACGAGGGCTGTCAAATGCTTTAAAATTATCACGCACTTTAAAAACACAATTTCAGAGTACTGAAGAACGGCTTTTTCAAAATGCTATATTAAAAAATATACGCGTCAGATACATACAAAACTACTCAAGGGCCCTACATTGAACCTTCCTACAGAATTTCCACCAATCCGATAATAGGGTCACCACTGAAAGTCCCATAGGTACACGCAGTGCGACTAGAACACTGCACGCCAGTTCAGAGCCTTGCACTTAGCAGCGATGGCGCACTAGATTCACGTGGCAGTGTCGTCCTTATCGCTCCTCCCGCGTTTCCCTGCCCCAGACGCGGAAAAAAACTCCAGGTAGGCGGGAGCCTTAAGGTGAATCTTCCCCCGACATAATGAATTCTGGTTTTTTCAAGGTTGTTTACTTTTTAAAAAAGAAAATTCCGAATGTACCCCAATACCCAACAAGCTATTGACCTTACATTGCAGAACGGGCATGATTATAGAACTACGAATTCATAATTACGTCACATGATTAATTCTGCCAAAATGTTGCCAAAATCAATATTGTAACCCAGTTACAAGTTTCTTGTTCAGTCGTTATATCTGTATTACCACGTAAAGCCAGTAGCTAGCTGGGTGTAGAGTTACGTTCGGAATGTTCTTTTTAAAAACATAAACAATCTTGAAAAAACAAGAATCACGTATGGCGCGGGAAGGAAACCCATTGCGGGATATGACGTAGGAAGACACTCGCATGTCGTTCTCACCTGAACTCAAGGGTCGACATTTGAGAAAGGAACAGAGGAAGGTAAAGAGCTTTCTGATCTATAGGTCGTTCACGGTTAATTGAGCACTTTTGAAATCAACATTTGAAAAATTCCACTGCCCTACTTGCATATATTTTAATGGAGATACTACACTGCCTTGCATGCATCCAGTAAAGTTGGTAACGACGGTGGAAAAGTAGTTACATGTCTTAACGTTAAATTAAATGTGTTTGGTAATCATTTGTGAATACTCAAATTACTAATTTAGCTCTCTGTTTTTTTAATTCATACTAGTGTAAGAATAAGCAAATTGTTAAATATTTAATTTTATAATAACTTCACAATCTTATATAAATTATCTATGAATAAAGTGATGAGATCCCTGGCAATCCTTATTTTATGTATGGTGGAAGGATACAGAATGTGCATACAAGTAGATCGTAAACAGGGTTTTCTAAAGTGCTCAGTTTACCGTGAACAGCCTTCATCATAGGTACTTCTGGGAGTCCTATCATGATAATTAAAATATATGGTTCGCAGTTCAGCAATTTTGAAATCAACCTTTGAAAATAATCCATTTCCGTAATTGCATATAGTTTAGCGTCGGTGATATAAGAAAACGAGTTCCGCATTTAAACTTCGTATTAAAAATGTTAACATTTAAATTTGTTTACAATGTCTTTATTTTATTTTATTTCGCTATGTGCGTGTAGTAATAAGAATTTTATATTATTTATGCATTTTATTTCCTTGCTATTTAACAAAATGACCTGACTTCATGCCGAGAAGCTAACTGAGGGACGGTGGACATATTATGCTAACATAAGCTTACAAGGATACAGGTAATTGCTTTTCGTCATTAGATAGCGTATTTAATTCACGTTCAAGTCGTTGTAAGTTACATCCCGACAGGGCTGCCCCCCTCCCTCCCAACTCTCTTTCCAGATGAATGCTGGTGAAACGCCTCGAACATGAAATGTTTCAAATACTCACTAATCTTTTAGGTCGGATGATCCTACTCGTCCAATCTGCTACGTAAAAATTCTCTTTAAAATAATTTTACTACAAATTTTTTTTTCCAGTCCCTCTGCCTATGGCATGGTTCCTGGTTGTGGCTGCAAATTAAACATTACGCTTCATAATTTCTTTTATTTTCATGCCATATCATTCGTATTTACCAATTCGTACCCATATTTATGTGAAATTGCCTATAACTCAGAGTAACAAATATATGTTTTTATAAGTCTGAAGAAAATTGAAGAAAATTTAAAACAACTGAAAAATGTTTTACAGTTGCATATGGGCGAATGCATAGACAGAAATTTAAATACTCATGTCGTTGTAAAAGGTTTTGAAACACTGGTCGTTATTTGAAGTGCTTAGGGTTACCTGATATTTCTCTCTTCTAGCCTATATTTTCATCGCCTGAAAATTATTTTTGTACTTAATACGGTGTTCCAAAAACTATTTACTTAATGCGACCTTCATTTCTGCATTTTATGTCAAATGTCACGAAAGAGGTTTTTCCACGGATGGGGATGCGGGACAAAGTTCCACAAACGTGGTGTTATCTAAATCACAATGTAGCACAAATTGCAATGTAAAAAATATTTGTAATCTTTACTGAGAAATTGTTTGTGACTTTAAAATGTTTATAACAGTAGAAAATTTATTTTGTAAAATTATTAGTTTGTGAAAATACAAGAGCCATGTTTGTAATAGACCTCAATAGATGTTTGTACTATACTTACCCGTATGCACGAGCTCAAGCAAAATGGCGGACACTCAACAACGTAAAACCTTATAGAGCTGTTTGTGTAAAAGCTCAGGGTAAAGTAAGGTGTAGCTGGGTATAAAAATTAATTTATTGCAAGTTTGAATAACGTAACCACTTAAAACAATTCAAATAATCATAACAAAATGACGACAATTTAAAAACAAACGTGGCAATATTACTCATTAACTGTTAATGTTTGTGTTTCACATTTACACAGAAATCTTCACATGAAAAAAACTGGTTGTTTTTAATCGAGTAACTTCATAATTTTGTATGTATTTAATGCTATATTTACTACGAAAATAATTGTGAAGTTCGTAAGTCAAGTTGGTTTAGTCCTCGTGCTGGCAAGGTGTCACATTTTTTTTTCTTTCGTAAATTATATTTTGAAATAATTTTCTGCCCAATTCTCTGTTATTGATTAATCGCAATTGTTTTATAGAAGAAAAATAATTAATTTTATGTCCACTTCTCAATAATGTAATTTGTAATACAAGCCTACCATTTGTAAAATTACAAATATGTATTTTGCAGATGTTACAAGAAAACTGCTTGTAGTTCATCAAAGGATTTTCTTGACAACTGGGTTTCCAAGGGTTTTTCTTGTAGAAGTACCTAAAAAATATATATATAGTTTGGGAGTTGCAGGGTTTGACTTGTGGTGTTGCTCTGACTTGCTACACTGCCATAGTCTTGAAGTTGTGACGTCAAAATTTATGACATATCAAGTCGTTTTTCTGCTGTATACACAGACCACGGAATAACTCAATAATATTCCTATAGTTTTGGGGGTGCACTTCCGATTGAAATGCGTCTGGTGAGTGTGATATCAGCAGTTTTCCGTGTAAGGAATGTTATTTTGGGTTATACCGACAGTAAAAAACAATGACGTATGGTGTGCTCTACGAGGTTTTAAGAAATTCCATTCCGAACATTTTGATACCAACATTGGCCTAGTTTTGTGAAAAAGTTCCCGAAAATTTTACGTTTCTAACACACAAATAAATTCATTAGGTCGATTGCAATATAAATGTTGCATATGACGGAAAGCTACAATATGGGTACAAGGGTGTACAGGGCTTCCATAAGTGTACAATTAATCGGGGGCAGTCCGTAATAATGGAAAGGAATGATACTAAAAACGGCATTATTTGATTGTTTCGTTAGCTAAGACATATCTATCAGTTTTGCTCTAAAACGTTTTACTGTTATTTGAAATCTAGCATGGCCACGATTTTAAAATTACGTTTGGCGTCTTCTGCGATTGCCAGTTCGCTATCGAGATTAGTGTTACAATTTTTTATCCTTAGGGCGTTTTTATAAGAAACCGTTAATGCAGACGTTGTGACAGTTATACCACTAATGTTTCGTTGAAATAGGAAAGTGCGCTGGAAAAATGTTATGACTACTTTACTGGAGCGTAATAGAAATTCCTTTTTAACTGAAATAACGATCGCACCCGCCTCCCCCCTTCCTTGCGCACAAATAACATATACATTTAATCCGCCTATTAAAAAGTTTTCGCTCATGAATTAATATAAACATCGCAGAATAGCTAATGTTCAAAACAAACACAGTGAGCTTTGTGTCTGCGGCATGGTGTAAATATTTTGTTAAGATTTTTTAGTAAGATTTAACAACTACAAGCCAAGAAGAGCAAAATATTATTACTTAATCAGGAAATCTTGCTGTTGCATCATAACGTTAAAGTACAAAGGTATTTTGTCTATGAAGATGAGTTTATGCCACCTTTTGAAAAAAAATTGCCTTTCGTACTCCTATTGGGGAATTTTTCGTAATTTTGTTTCTATCACTCCTAAAATTTCTGTAGCTGAGAGTATATAAAAAATACTCTGCAGTGAGAACTTATCATGTCGTCGCTATGACTGAGATTCTACCATATAAAGTAGGCGTGTTTCCAGCAGCAATTTTCATTGGTTCGATAGGTTTCCTTTCTAGTCAAACGCGGATTGTATTTTCGTAACTCGCATCGAAATATAGTCAATGCAACGTAGGCCTGCTTTGTTATTGACTGTAAGCGTTCGTTGGTGTTTTTTTCCTCGAAGAGGCGTCGTTATCTCTATTCATAGACAACGCGATGCAGCGGAAAACAAGGATGAAAATCCCGAGCGAGGGTCAGATCTGTCCCTCCTCCTTTTCGGACCAAAGCGATATTTCGGTCGAGGTATAACGTCCGGCGACAGCTGACCCGTGGATTCGACCCCCACACCTCCTTCCCCGGGATAAACACACATTTCTTTTTTTTTTTAACCGTGCACCCCTCCCCGAAAACTGTTTCCAGCCCCGGCTTCCCCGGACTAGCGGCCCGCGGCTCCATTGTCGACAGACGGAGCGTGCCACGCCGGATCTGGCTGCCCGAGAGAACGGGAGCCATTAGCGGGGCGCGTTATCGCGCGATTCCCACGAACGCGTCAGCGTTGACGCGCAGCTTGCGTGTGTTTGTGCGAAGGCCTATCTTTTTTTTTTCTCTCTCGTCCGCAGGAGGGGACGGGCTTATCGAGGCTTCTTCTGCTACATCGGCCTGCGGGGGTCGCGCATCCACCAAGCGGGGAAGTAAAAAAAAAAAAATTCCGCTCCCTCACCCCTTATAAACTTCATCGATGTTAGCCCCAGTAACCTAGCAGACACCGCCCCGCCCCCTCTTCTTTCAACGCTCGTCCTACCCCGCAACCCCCTTCATCATCCCTTCTCGACAAACATTTGACTGACGCGACGTAAGCCCGACGCTTGACAACCGCCGGGGTTTAAACCGTGCTCCTGACATTTGCCACTGATGTGATCGTAAAAAAAATTATTATGAAAAAAAATGACGAGGGACTTTTGAAAAAATCTAGCTGGCATATTTACAGCGCGGTTATGACGCGTAATTAACGAAAATTTACGATGAAAAATACGTGACTCGCCGCTAAGCCAATTTAATTTTTTTTTTAAACAGCTCAGCATTTCATGCGCGCGCGACAAACATTTTTTTTTTCGTGTCATTAAATGTACTTGTTGCTATAACGATGTGTATGATGATGGGTGAAGCAGTTAGCGGGGATGGCGCGCGGAAATTACCGTTGATGTGCCGACAACCAAAATACGTGGCGACGCTGTCGGAAAAAACCACGATTTTTCAAGTCGAGTAGGGAGTTTCGAAGTTTCACTTCGTCGGCGTCGGTTATAGATTTCATAGCATTAACGATCGCTGACCACGAGGCCAGGTGATTTTTATCACATAGTAGATAGCTTTAGTGTATTCTCGGTTTCTTCACACTTTTTGAATCAAACATTTGAAAAAAACTCCCCATGTACGACGTGTTTGATTGTTTCCTAAATATTCCATTTATACGAGTGTTAACATAAAAGTACCTTATTTTCAGTTAAATAACATTTTTAATTAAATTTCATCTATTAAATACAATATTTTATTAATCACCAATATGAACAAAGACAGGAATAAAATGGGTGTGTTGGTAATGCCTAGTGATAAATAGTTCTTATGCAAAATATTATTACACTGAGTGCGCACGAATGTGGTGCGTTGGCCCACTGGTGTAATTTTCTATGCTTTATTTGTATGAGGCGGAAGAATATCCTGGAAGTGGGAATTTAGCAGCGCTTCAGAAAAATTGGGCGTAATCATGAACTGACTGTACACACGAAATAACGTGGCGGTTCCTTTTATGTGGGGGTGGCTATTCTCTGACTGGCTGCGCGAAGTTCTAGGAACGGGCCTTGTGTCTGATTGGCTACTGTGTGCTGCGGAAGTCTTACTGTCTGGTTAGGGCTGCCGTCTGGCGTGTAGGTTACCAGCTGTCGATTGGCAAACTGCGTTCCAACATTTTTTCTTGCACGTGACGCTATTTCGTTAGCGCGTGTGCCTTGAGCAGGCGGCATAACACTTTGAGTGCTGCTGAAGTAATATTACGTTTTCTGAATTAAACTGAGTTGTATGGAGATTGTCGTAAAGTTAGGACACCCGCATTCCTTGAAGACATGGCCAAGAAAACGTTACTTCGCCAGAAGTTCATAGGGCTCTCTGCAACTTAATATTACTTGAGCAACACCCTTGGTGTAAACTACTCAAATTAACAGGGTGGCTTCTATATTATTCTACGTGGGATAGAGCATTTTATTCTGGCACTTTCAACTCGGCATTGTATTGACTGAGAGTTGGCCAGTCATGAACGTTGCACAGTATAGTATGCGTGTCTGGTGTTATGTGAACCAATAGGAGGGTTGTAGATGGGAATACAGAGACCGACAGAACTGGTGGTAGTGCAGTGGTGAATGTAGGTGATTCACTTCTAGCTTGTCTCAATTGTCAGTAAATCTGTAGCGCACTCAAAGTGTGTTTCACGCCTGTATTCTCAAGCACTCTTGTGATTGCATCGTTAATCCTTGAACTTACAGCATCTTGTGGTACAGACCATCGTAGTTCAGTGTGCTTGCGGATTAAAATTATTCAATAAACTTTAGTACAGGGAAAAGCATACCCATTTAAATGAAAATGATCCGATATGAAGCGTTAGGTTAATGAACTATTGTAAGTATCTGTGATAAAATTATGCTCAAGATCACAGAATTGAAAGGTAACAACATATGCTCCTTTAGTGTGTGCCGGGAAAAAGGTTAGGTGGGGAAGGGGGGGGGGAGCGGCAATGATTGGCAAAAAAAATTGACTTGTCGTACTATGGCACCATTGGTAATCGTGATTACAATGCTATCTCCCGTTTCACCAGGGAAGGGTATCCGCTACGGCTTCATTTGTTATACGTCTGCTGCATTCCGATACCAATTGATTTTTCTAGTCAGTGGTTTCAGTATAACGTAAAATGCTATTCCGTTACTGCTGACGAGCAGTGGTGATCATCGAGAATGGCTTCTGCGGGTTTCCGACTGACTTATCGTGCGAGGAAACAGCGATTACTGAGATCACTGATACTTGCTGGAGTTGCGAGAGGGGTCTGATGTAAGCTGAAGAATGTACATTGGCGGGAGATTGACATGAACAAATAACTCAGCTTTGTTTCTGAAGAAGGCGCAACTGTCTACAATAGTTTTTAAGTCTGTAGAATTTTTGAAAAGAAAATAATCTGGATAGAAATTGTGCAAAAAAAGTCGTATAATCAGCAGCGGAAACATATTTCATTCTGAAAATCCTAGTTCTGCATTTTTTTTTTTTTTAATTCGAATAAATCTCACTGCTGAGCGTTCCAAATATTTCGTCTACTGACGAACAAAAATATTTCCTGTTTGCTGCTGAATGATCCTCAGCTGCTGAAGAACAATGACTAATCATCAGTGTCTCCAGTGTCCAACAATAACGAAACGTGGCTGTCAAATTTCAGTAGCACTTTGAGAATAAACGTAGGGGAAACGGTATGCAACGTGGCAAGATCATGCGCTTTGCGGGCGGCGTCAACTCCAGGGGCTATCAACTAGCAGCGCAACTTGGCGGGGGGCGTGGCGGTAATTTATCTTGGATCTGCCTATTATTTAACTTATTGTAAATTATTAAATGCTCACTTCTGAAGGCCCTGCTTATCTAATTATTTTCTTAGTTTTTTTTTTACGTATTTTTCCGTCACGTGCAGAAATCAACATTGTATGTACTTCACGAATATGGACTCTTAGCGGTTAATTAAAATTTTCGAAAACCTTGCATTTGGCTATACCTGTCTGCACATATTGTTATCATTTCTCTGCATATTAAATTAACATGTCCAGAGATTCGATCACATTATTCATGCGCCGAACAAGTGCATGCAAGAAAATGACACGGGTCTATAATAACAAAACCAGTTGTTGCCTTCCAGTGCATAAAACAGGAAAAGCATTATATCAATCTAGTGTCCCCAAATTAAAACGTCACATATTTAATGCAGTGTTAATACATGGAACTATGTTTCTCTGTGTAGCTGCAAATTTTACTGGGAGTATACTAACGTGTCGCTTGAAACACACGAGGTAACGACCAGGGAAATGTTTTGATGGTTGATTTAAAAGTGGGCACTTAACGAACCAGTTGTACTGTCCGTATTTTAATAAAGTAAAACTGCTAAACTATTTTTAAAAAATAATTACCTGGCAGTTGCTCAAATTCTTGTTCCAATGTGAATAAAATAAAAAGAACCCAACGCCAGTGACAACAAAAATAATATTTATTTTTTACTGATTTGTTAAAAGTTTGCACAGATAAACCTAATGCACTAACCAACATTATTGCAGAAATTGCAATAAAATTTTTTTTTTGAAGTACACGTCTCTACTAAATTCATTTTTCTCTAAAGTTTGCATTACAAATGTTCGGTTAACCGCCAACTATTAACAGATGCTCATATTTAATTTTAGAGCGTAAACAATAACAGAGTTCTCCAATATGTTTTTTACGTTCCTAAAAATAGGAAATCTCCATGCAAAAGAAAATAATTCTCCCCTCTCATCTCACAGGAAGTAAGACTTCACCAAAAAATTTACATTGTTTTAAGGACAGTGATGTTTGCTTGACGCACTGCCAATATAAATTGACGTTTATTTAAAAAATAAATTTACACAAAAATCAAGAACAAATTTTGATAATCAAATATAAAATAATCATATTAAGTACATTACATTTTTTAATGTACTCGCTTCTGACGTTTGTTACGAGTCGTATTTGCAAAATAAATTCCCACGGGAAATTGTCGAGCTTTAGTTTTTTTGCAGAACTAGCTTTTATTATTTACTTTCACTTTGAAGTGATTTGCAAATCGTCATACTACGCTATTAAAAATTTTCATTCATTCCACCCATCGAGTTCATAAGTCCAACGTGATGATGTGCGTTTGGTCCCTAAGGGAAGTTCAAGCCTTATCTTCGGTGGTCATGAACACAGGCTCAGCCGCTGGGAAAGTCCCCTGAAGTCTATGGGTGTCACGATTCCCCATTGTGGGTACCGCACGAGACGATGCCTTATGAAAGTATAATGACGTCCAGGCGTGGCACCAAGCAACCCCCCTTCCCCCCTCCGGCCATGATTGAATCATGTTTCGCGTCGAATATGCAGCGGCACCTCTCGGTGGCCTTATCTCTGCTGGTCGAATCGGCAGCGCTGTGTACTTTCCACGGGAAGACTGTACCCACCCGTCCACCCTACCCTTCTCAACCCCCCACTACCACCCCCAAACTTCTTTCATCAGGCGGTGTCGACGCGGTCCCTACCCTGGTTGCCAAGTGACGGACGGAGGGTTACGGGGGGTTGTGGGGAAGGGGTGGGGGAGGCAGGGCATGGAACCCAGTTAACCATCCATCACACATTAATGACGCCGCCATCTCCATATCGCGCTATCACACATGACGACTTTCAGTGTCCGAGCTAAGCGGAGCGGTCCGCGCGGCGACGTCATCCAGGGGGCGAGCACCCTTCCGACGCAGAAGCGGCCAAGTCTCGCCGACTATCGGCCCTACCCTGGAAAACGCACTCGATTCGCGAATGTGGCCACAAGCGTGGGGGCACGAAGGCATGGTCCCTTCACGTTTACCCCCAACTTTTATGGAGCCCTGCTGAAGTTCTACTTCCAGGATATTCCTCCGCCTCATGCAAACAACGCTTAATCAAGTCTAAAATATCACACCAAAGGGACACTGCATTCATGCGCTCTCAGTGTAATAATATTGTGCGTAAGAACTAGTTCTTACTAGGCATTACCAAAACACCTTTTTTTTTCTCTCCCTGTTTTACTAGCATTCATTATAAATGAATTATAATAATTTGTTAATAAAATATAATTAAAAGTTCACTACAACAAAAATAATGTATTTTTATTTTAAAACAAGTACGAAACGCCTGTGACACGTCACACATTTAGGAAACTTCCAAACACGTCATACATAGGGTGATAAAGTGTGAAGAAACCGCGAACAGAGTATAAATAAAGTATTTACAGACCCATTTAGTATAACACTTTCGAGCATACTTAAAATAAATCAGGTATTTAAATATATAATCGATTACGTTCCAATTCGGAAATCATGAATATCCTGAATGTCTCTGATGCAATGGTTTTTGTTGGAAGAAAAACATTATTTTATATTTCCTCTGAATACTGTTCAAATTGGGGAAATCGTATTCAATTTCAAGAAAATTATAACCAATTAACAGTCAAATTTATTTTACATAAACACATACCAAAATAACCATTTTAGTGGTTTTGTGTCATACTAATAAAAAAAACGTCTTGCAGGAATGCAAAAATAAACGTTGAAAAAAGTCATTAAGCACCTTATTAATTTTTTTAGTAACACAGAAAAAAATGATTGCGTGTTTAGAAATATTGTTATGTTTTTGATCTGAGTCTGCCGACTTTATTTTTTATGAACTTTGTTTTAATAGAGATAATTATAATACGTACAATTGAGTTCCTCTTGTTTAATTTATTTCGTAAATACGTGATTTAATTTTGCATAATCCGAAAACACAAAACAAAGCGATTTTCACAAATTATTTATTTAAAAAAATGGGTTTTTTTTTGGGAACCGGAATAACACGTAACGTTTGCAAATTGGACATTGTTTGGCACCAACATTTCAAAATCCTACCTCAAGCTTGCAATGTGCTCATCAGGTTTGTGTCTTCCCTGCTTCGAGCCTCGTTTCGAATCGCGTGGAGAATCTCCTGCACGAAATGGTTTTATTAAGACTTGCTGTTACTTTATTACCTACCACAATAAGGACAAATAACAAAACATCATTGCGTTTAATCTACTGTTTAGTAAATTTTTGAGGCAAATTTTTTTTTGATATCACAATAATGCCTTTTAACTATTTATGTTAACCTGCAGTAAATCATGTCAGCTACTTATTAATAGCAATTAACGAAGTCAAATAAAATATTTTATTTATGCACATATTCGTGTTTTTTTTAAGTGGCATGAAATATTTAATAAATATTTTACGATAGGTACGATACACATTTTTAATGCAAATTGCCTCTAAGTATTAATTGCATGAATATTCCACCATTTAAAAATAAAGATACAATAAATTATATTTCAGAGAAAAATATAAATCTATTTACATTTGATGCGAACCCAACCCGGGCATTTCTAAGGACGACATATTCGAAATGTGATGGTAATTATTTCAATAAAAACATTTTTTTTGGTACTATGCAAACATATAGTGTTTTAAAAGGTATTGCAATTTATTCCATATCATCATTTAGTAAAGTGGATATAGCTTAAAATAACTGAAAATAGTTATGCTCAGATACTAAGCTTTTTCCTTAACTCATTTCCTTAGAAATACTATGAAAGGAAGAAAAAGGCTACACGAAGAGAGTATCAAAGCCACTCGATACATGGTTCAAAAATTTTAAATTATTATCCTTTTTAGTTGTTTGAAGCTGGTATAGAAATATGTAAACTAATTTTTTGCTGTATCAAATGGTATATTTTTGTAGAAATAGCTAACGTATATAACTTGCATTGTATGCAACTTGTTTGAAGTTTAGAGACAGGAGTGTAAAAAAAGTACTCGCTTGCATTAACTGCTTTTCGTTTGAGAAGTAGCACAGGGTTCCGTAGTGGATAGGTCGCCGCGCTTATGCCGTTCAGACGAAGCACGTGGCTGGCTGTGAGAAGTCAACCGTCATCCCAGCTGGCTGTTGTGCAGTTCTCGCCCCGAGCGGACCGCCTGCACGTCTCACTTGTGTTTGTGTGATGAGACGGAAGCGGGCTGATAACAACTGACTGCTGCTGTGCGTGGCCAACAAAACAACAAAGGAAGTGACGCCACACGGTAATTGAATCCGTGTCAGCATCCAGCTAAACGACCGCGTCTAACAGATTTGTAATCGATAACACTTGGGGACCATAATAGAATTTCCCAATGATGGGGCTTTATGATAACTGCTCGGGCGGCGGTGGCGGACAAAGCCTAACCCCCTTTTCCCCCCTACTCTTTCCAACCCCTTACCATCACCCCCTCCCCCCGCCGTTTCATTTTTGGGGGATAACGGGGGATGCAATCACCCCTTTTCCCTCGCTCGCTTGCTATTCGCTTCCAACTTCGGCCCAACTTTACCCGAAGGCTTACCTGCCCGCCACCTATCGGAATGGAAAATACATTTCATCTTCGTCAAAAACAGCGTGCGGCAACGTGAAAACCGCCTTTATTCATACTCCTCCCCCCCCTACCGCAACACCTAAACCCACCGCCTTGCTGATAAAAAGTTTAATTGAACCGCGAGCTCTGTTCCTGGGAGAGGGGGAGGGATTACAGCCACGCTGCTGTATCCACGGTATTGGTTATTGATCTCCGTCCTCGGAGCGAAGTGCACACTGACGTGCGAGACTGTCGTTTATCGAACACAGAAGCTTACGCCAACACCGCCCGACCACTTCCTGCATTTCCTTTACTTTCGGCGACATTTACGCTATACATTTCAAGCTGTACACCAAATTAAAAAAAAAGTACGGTTTTTTACGATAATTAAATACGAAAATGTTCTCGGAATGACTTTCATAAAAATGCGTGAGATATTACCATCTCGAAAAGCTGGTCATATATTGTTTAAGAAAATACTTTGATGATAAAATATGAACGCAAATCTGAGAATAAGTTCACGTTTACGGAATACTAATACATCTCCAAAATCATACAAAAGGAGAGAATGTAAGATAGCTTTAATTTCCTAACAAAGTGATAAGCGTAAAATTTAAATTTTTTTAAAAAAGAAAATACTTTTCTTCTCTTTCACAATTAACTCTCATTTTCGTATCTCAGAAAGAAATATTAGTAATAAAACATAATATGTGGTCAGCTAGCACTGCTCGAGATGTTTGTTCTTTAAAGGAAAGAAAGAAAAGAAAACTATAGAATAATATTCCTGTGGGTGTAGCAGCAGGGAAAAATGCGCTAAGTCCACATTTATACTTCAGGGGACCAAACACACACACCTACTCTCTGTCGCTCTCTCTCTATCTCTCTCTGACTTCATTGAGCTTGAGTTATATTCGCTGTGCACTATTATTTCAACAGTCGTTGATAACACACGATGAAATTCAAACAGAAATTCGCTCAACGTTACCGACACGTTGCTACGAAGTTCACGTTGTAAAACAACGGCGCGTGTCTTCAAGTCTGGCAACGGACAACAACTCGCAGTGGCGGCAAGGCCCTCGATATTTGCAGTCGCTACTGCGTCACGAGGTGAAGATGGCAGTCCAGTGGTGGCCGAGAACTTGAGACGCAGGGAGCACGATTCCAATTACGGAAAGAAGGACAACACACTTGAAAACACTTAATTTCAGTTTCGTTAAAGCCTATATATGGTTTGCTATTTAAGTTAAAAAAAACTGTAGTAGTAGAAATTTATTCTAATAAACGTCTTTTAGTTTTTTTCGTGACAGCTGGAAAAAGTTTAAATTATGCTAGTGTGGCAAATTAACTAATTGCATTCACTTCATACAACATTTTTGTCGATATTTACTGGTTAAATTATTAAGGGGAGGTTGAAAAATCTAATTCTTACAACATTCTAATAAAAATGCAAAATATGCCTACATAACGTTGTAAAACTTTCAAATATAGTTTTTAATAATAAAAATTCATTATTTTATATTTGCACCAAACGTTGTTGCACTTGTATGCATTGTATGTAATGCCATTTCCCTCAAATAAAAAAATTACACTTTATATTTTTTAAATAGTTTAATTTAAAATCCAATATGTTTCAGTTTTGCTGCAGCCATAATCAACAAATACTAACTTAGATGTACTAACGAAAACATTTACTAGGTAAACTAATGCAATGAGCTACCGCGTGTCACATGTGTAATCCCCAAAAAGAGTTCGTGTATTAAAAAAATAAATAAATAAAGAAATGTGTGTCTATTTTTAAAATTTTTTTAAGATATGCATGAACTGTTATTTGGTGATTAGATATATGTCAAGCGGTACCACATGGCATTAGTTAACGTTGCAAATTTTTTTTCATTTATACATTATAGCTACTATTATTTTTTATTATGGCTGAAGCAAAACAGAAAAATTTCGGATTCGACACCAAATTATTCAAAAATTATAAACTGTAAAATGTTTTTATTCGAGAAAAATGTAATCACGTACAATGTGTGCAAATTGAACAATGTTTGTTGCAATTATAAAATAATTAATTTTTCGGTATCCAACATCTTTAAAGAATGAGAAACCAATTCAAATGAAAATTACTTTCATCGGAAAGGTTCGATATGTCACGTTTTTAATGTAACTAATTTTTTATTGTTAAAATGTTGTAATAAATTTTATATCGGTAATATAAAATTAGTTTTTTTTTTAAGTTATTTGGGTTGGCGCAGAAAAAAAATACACACTCTCTCACTAAAATTGTAAAACTTTGTGAAAGCCCTCCATAATATAAAATACCGTATAAGCCAGAGATACAACTTGAAAAATTGTGCTATTTGACAACTATATTCGCTATGCTTGCCAAATATGTTCTCCTGCCTCTGAATTTAGAACTGTATCTGGTAGCCGTTCTCAACTCAAGCATTGAAATAATTGCATGGCCGTTACACAAGAGAAGTAGTTTTTGTCTTAACATCGTTTAACAAGTTAAGTGTTGAAACCCATGGACGTTTAAATCACTTATTTTGGCTCTTTTTCTCTTCATTACGCGAAAAGAATCACCATATTGGTAGCAGATTAGGATTCCTTCAATTTATACTTTTTAGTTGTTTGACAAACGAATATTGCAGTCAGGTCAATAAAAAGGTTATTTTAATGTGGTGGAAGGATACGACAAGGCAAGAAAATAGTTCATATGCAATACTTTCAAAACCACTTGGTTGACCGCAATCACCTCATGTGATTATCTACTTTACGCAAAATCTCACGACAGAAGTAACACCAAACTGAAACCAGCTTTCTGTTAACGGATATTTCCATATCTGATACCATCGTAATTCTCAGTTGCAACAAATGTCACTGTATTTTTAAAACAACTTTTTTTAGACTAGTTCTTGATTCATCCGCTGCTTACAAGATCGAAACTTAGTAGTCTGTTGCTACGCTTTATCCAAAAATAGTTCCCTTCATGGTTTTTCGGTAATTTTAGTTCAACCATTTTTTACGTTCAATAATAAAGGAACACACAAGCCACGCGACATGCCTATTGTTTAAGCGTGGGCGAGCCTTACTATACAGCCTGCCTGAACGCGTCATCGCACGTGAGAATGTTACGAGGCCATCGGGCAGCGGGATAATGCGTACAGAACTCGCGATTGCCCAAACACGGCGTCAACGGAAGGCCCCTATGCCGGACGAAGAACGAGGGGGAGGTTGCGTGATATAAGCTAGCCACCCGGCGGGAAGGACATCCTGGCACTCCTGACAACTAATTAAGTTTTTCTTTAAGGTTTCAGGATCCACTGGTGATTCGGGNGTTTGCCATCTTTGCGGGGGGGGAGTAGCACAATCGCGCACTCCCCTCACCTGAGTGATGTACCACATCACTCTGGTTAATCCAGCGCAAATTGAAAAGATGCCCAGCCACCTCTCTACTAGTTTCTCCTCTCCCATTAATAAAGAGCATGGTACCAACCTATCTTTCTCCTGTAGCATTTTCTCATAATACATGTAACAATTTTTGATTATTTCCTGTAGAAAGGGTTTTTACGGTGCCTGTGCCGGTTTTTCCCTTTCTCTTCTAGATATAGTTTTAGCTATAAGTACATGAGGGAGGTTTTTCATGGCCAAACTCGGCCATGGGAAACCCAATCCCTCTTTGCCGCGATGCACGTCTCCTTGCATGTTCTTCCTTCCCTTGTAAGCGTAAGGGGTTAGACCTGAGACGCAATAATCCCGTTCCTACCGCGGACTAACATATAACACTTAGTTTTAGAGTAGGTTAGAAAAAAAAAACGAAGGACGTCTGTTCTCGCCTCGGCGCCAACAAGGGAAGACGTCTCAGAGGGCCGGGAGGACGGTGGATAGCCGCCCGCCGTAGCCCGTCTAGAAGCCAGCCTTCGGCATCACACTATGTGGGAAAGATCGGTCCAGTAAATAACCTAGATGGTGGCTTCGTTAACTTAACATAAATGTTTATTTAATCAGCTCCCCCGAGATGTTGCCAGACAATGTAAATTATATTAAACTCGTAAATGAATAATAACGTGTCAAACAATGGAAGGAGGAAGCCTTTATTCAATTATATAGTAGATCTGAGCGATTGGTTACAGATCCCCCAACTGGTATAAATTGAAGATACGTTACAAAATATAAAACATCTTAAAGTTAAAACACTATGAACGTTTTACAATCTATAGCCCGTTCAAGGTCACTTACAACTTACACCAAAGGAACAACTTCCCGTATTTGTGTGCAGTCGGTTTGATAATGTGTTGAGAACTATTATTTACTAGGCATTACCAGCACACTTATTTTCTCTCTGTTTTTAACAATATAGTTATTAGCAAATTTTAGTAATTTATAGAAAAAGAATACAAGTAAAAGTTTAATTTTACTGATAATAAGATACGTTTATGTTAACAGAAGAATGAAATGCTTTAGATACATGAAACATTTAGGAAACAACGAATCACGCCATACATGGGGTGAGTTTTCAAAGGTTTGATTCAAAAGGTGTGAAGATACCGCGGATAGACTAAAACAAAACATGCCACCGGATAGTAAAATTATAATAACGAGCAAAGTGCCGGAGTGGTAAGACACTAGACTCGTATTAGGGAAGATCCGGGCTCGTTTTTCGATCCTGCCATCCTGATTTCGTTTTCCCGCGGTTTTTCCTGAATCGCTCTGCGTGAATAACGGAAATGACCGTAACCACAGAACGTGAGCAATTTCTCGTCCGTTCCTGATTCTCTGTCTCAAATGACCGCGCTTTCATCAATATTTCAAACATGTGTATTACACCATGTCGTATTCTAAATCATAATTTATCGTTTAAAATAACTATTATACCTGTCGAGATAAGTATAAATATTATGAAGCGGATTTGAAAAAAAAATTACAATGTAAAATATACAACCCGCGTTTCCAATTAACCATTGGTGGCAAAAATTAATGAAGAGAGGCTTCGTTGTTAGTCGTAAAATTATAACCTTTGGAGTATTCTAATACTCGATGTAAAGTTTAACAAGACGAACTTGCTCCCTTGTTATATTTCTAATAAATTAACTTTCGGTTTTCGATAAGTTTTAATTATATAAAATTTAAAAAAAACCCAACTGTTTAATATTTGAAATTTGAAATGCAAATATTAATTTTATAGGTAATTTAAATTCTAATTTGTTAAATTTTATAATTTTGAAACTATACGGCGAAGAGTTTGTGTAGAGAAGCGTAGGTAAGCGAAACTTGGGTTTCTTGTCTTTGATATTAAGGGTCCTGCCTGCCTGTAGAGATTTTGCGAGTTCGAGGCCTCGAAACGCGTTAGCTTAAAAAAAAAAGACTTTAGCTCACTTGCCACTTGCCTGATCGCATCTACGCGCAAGGCGACTCGCCTGTACGTGTCCCTGCTCGCTAATAAAGACAAAATAATGATGCGTGTCTAAACGCGACTCTTGAATTTCTGCACTTAAAATTTAGCAGCAAAAAAATAAATCCTGAAAATACCAGTTTTAGCCAGTTTCAAACCCTGCAGAAAATAGTAATTCTCGGATTTGAAATTATAACTTGAAACTTGTCGTCTTTGGGCACGAATCGTTTCCTAAATTATTTTCGGGTGTGGACACCGCTGCAAAATATGCAACCTTTTTGAATCGCGTATTTTCTACCAAACAAATGCAACGCACTCCACGTGTCATCCAGGTGGAGTGTTACTGGAAACAATACTTAATATTGTTTCCAGTAACACTAAATCTACCCCTGTTCGAACTATTTGTGTATGTTGAACCAAAAACTTTTTTGGCTGATTTGTTTGTATCCACGAGATGAACAAAGAGCAATTTCGACTGAGTCAGTTTTGGATTTTAAATCCGGGTGTTGAATGACATGTTAAGGTTTAAAACATCTTGACCTTGGTAACACGGTCCGAACATTTTAAAGCATCAAAACGGTAATAAAATAGCGATAAGATTAAAGGAAACATTGACGTATATTCGTATTTATAGAAGAAACAATTGAAGGATATTAATCTTTCAAAATATCTTATACTTTATTTACGATTACCAATAAATAATTTATGGTGTCTGCATTTCTTTTGGAAAATCCTGGGAAAGCACACTTTTTTGGGCATGTTTCTGTAAGGAAAATCAAGGCGTGAAGGGCACCCACATGTTAAACACTCATTAGGTAAACAAATGATTGCTTTTGATGTAATTTTCTGTAAGTAACGGGCGTATCTTTATCAAAGGTTCCGGGCCGTAAATCTTGTAAAAGGAACGGTTATCTCGTCTGTTATCACTCCAAGGGCAGCTAAATCCCCCGCTATTTTTGTCTCGTGCATATTTCATTGCTCGTTGGAAAGTTGAAGCATGCGCGTCCCGGCCAGGATGTGGAAGAAGTGAATAAATAAAACATGCTCATACGGTTCATGCCGGATCCTGAAAAAAAAAAAAAAGTCCCGCCCCGTTTATAAATGTCTTATATCTATTGTTTTATTTAGCGCCAGCTTTGCAGCGCTCCGACTTTGACGTATTTTTTTTTCCCGCCCAGATTCTCTGAAATGCCAATTGGATAACAGAATACAAAATTAGGCGAATACAAGTTTTATGCCGGGTTGAGAGTCACTGTACAAAAGCATATTAGTAAATCTGGCCTCTCTCGTTGATTTAATGCGCATTAAGTTTTAACCTCCTAAGCTCTATTTTCATGCCGAAAGAACTTGATTAGAGTGCTTTAAATTTACCTCAGCTTTTGTATAGGAAACGTACTGTCGAATCTGCCACTACGGCAAACAATTTGCCTGGTTTCAGGATCTGCACTTCCTCTTTGTAAATGTGTCGCATGCCGAATTGTCATTTAATGCGTGGTGTTTAACTGGAAAATATCAAGTTCCGTTGTTCATAACTGGCAAATGTTTCATGAACCATATAAATATGGGTGGTTTAACCCTTTATTTCACTTCCGCATTTATAATTTATCTCATGTTTGAAGCAGCACCGCGAATTTGCCGGTTTATTTTAATCTTTTGTTTTACAATATTCACCTTTCTCTTACGGTCGCTATTAATATTTTCACCCACCGTGTTTACAGTTTTAGTACTATACTACAAAGATAAATTAATGCAAATTTATTAAACTTATAACTTTTTTATCTGAAGTAAAATTACTTTTGAAACTAACTGCAACGGCGCAAAATATATACCTTAATTCGTTGAGATAAATTTCGACGAATATAGAGAGAGTTTCATCTCACAAAAAAACTCAAGAGAAAATGGCCGTACCCATAATCCTTTTCCCCGCTTCGGTCTACTTTCAGTCTAGAGGTGATTCGAAACCCAGATGTTTCGCTTGGAATAAACCTTATGGTCACTGCTAATAGCCGGGTGGGCTTTCTAGAGAGTTGATGCCGATTCCCAGCTATTTAATTGCGTCGCATCTCCACTGTTAAAGCGTCAGCTAAATCCCATCGATTGTTCTGAAAACCACATTTCAATATTTCTCATTCCAAGGCCGTTATTGCAGCAGTATTTGAAACACACACACAGGTGCGTCATGCAAAGATAATTTTATTTTCACTTCGAGATAACAGTACAACATACTACAACATAACCTTAAAAATCTCTGCATCTATATAAGCTATTAATTTTTGACGTCCCCTCATCCTATCACACGAAAAAGAATGTTATATACATATTTCGTTTGCAGTAGATATGGAAATACGTCACTATAAAATTCACCAAAATATGTTCATGTTGCCCGATCACCTACAGATGAGACTATATTAGGTTTTTGAGGCTCAAACACAAATAGGGTCCTTCGAAGTGTGATGGTGGTAGGCGCAAAACCTACTCCTTCGCATCGAAGCACAAAGTACTGAAAGTATGAGCAACTAAGCGATGACTAAATTCATTTAGAGGTGGAACGTATATAGCGAAGTTAAGACCAATAGTCTACAGACTTAAAAGCATGTCAAACTCACGTGTTTTCGGATTAACGTCTGAAAATTATGTATGTTGTAGGCTGTAATGAAGGAAATGGAAAAAAATGTCGTCCTTGAATTTTATTATCGATCGTGTAATTATTGCAGTCAGAAATTTAATTGGTTATTTTCCGGTACTTTGGTTTACATCAAAAACACTTCTTGACAATTAATACTGCGTTATGTATATATATATATATATATATATATATATATATATATATTTATTCGTTTATATTTGCCTTGAGTAGATGATTGTTTTTAATTGTTGCCAGCTTGAGGTTTTTTTGGTTAGAGATATTATCCCTACGCTGCGTAGATTTCCGTCGTCGTATTTAGGAGTCACCTGAGGCAAAAATGAAAGGCCAGGGCAAAAATTGATGTAATTTTAAAATCATGTTTCAGTTGGCATTTCCGGATCTTATGAAGCGTGTGCTATTTTCGCAAGGAGAAACGACGCTATCGCAGTTAGAATAATTATCTTTTATAAAAGCGTATCTGCAATTAATTTTAAGCACCAGTCAAGCAAGCTACTGTAAAGGAAGTATTTAATACACGTTCTTTAAACTGTGTCTAAGGCGTGTTTCGAACCATTTATACATTCCCTCAAATCTACACGGTAGAAGTCTCACTAAAAAGATTGCCAAAGTTTCGTGAAATGTCGTTATGGTTCACGGCAGAAAATTTTTAATTCATTCGTATCAGTCAAACATACATTTTGGTCTGGATTTACTACAACAGAACGGAATGTTTGATCATTTCGTGAACCATGGACGTTCATCCATACGATTTATGAAGTTCTTTATTTTCCTTTAAAATTCTAATATCATGAGAAAAAATACGGTTAATTATTGCTCACAATTCCAATTAGTTATACACAGGCGATTTTTTCAAAAGCGTTCACCACCACAGTTAATTAATGTAATAAATAAAAACTGATCAAACTGTTTTTTCTCAGCACGGGTTTACATTGACAGGTTTGTGTTACCTGGCTTCCCTGACAATGAAAAAATCTGCGGTCTGGTAACTATATTGCACTGCCTGAGGAAATGTATGTATTAATAAAAAGTTTTAGTTTAAAATAATATTTTATACTGCCTTGAAGCCTTCGTAAACGAAATCGTTAAGTCATAATTTTCTAACCGCCAGTTTCTAGTTCTATCGCCTGGCAATCAGCGACTGTGTGCGCAGTATCTACACTTACATGTCTAGGTTTAGTTTGTAATACCTTAGTACCCTTCAAGCGTAGTCTAAAGGTCTGTTCACGATCAATTTCGTGTACATAAGAAACGTCTGCATGGAAAGTTTACAAAAATGTGTGGTTTATAGTCAATGTTCTCGTCTTATGTTCAAGAAGTTACACACGACTATATATTAAATTGATTTGATTAAAATAG
Organism: Clitarchus hookeri; assembly: GCA_002778355.1. Lineage (NCBI taxonomy): Eukaryota > Metazoa > Arthropoda > Insecta > Phasmatodea > Phasmatidae > Clitarchus > Clitarchus hookeri. The sequence continues at coordinate 154,440 of NQII01000525.1, read as the reverse complement.
TGATTTACTAGCAAATAACACTTAGTTTCATTTGATTATATTTGAATCCTTATTGTGTCAATTATTAGTACATAGGATTGATCAAAAATATATCACAAAACATGACAGTACAACATAAATTAAAATGAGATTTTTTATTTATTACATACAATTTGGACGTATTTTCGAATGAGAAAAAGGGAAATAAAAAAGTATGATTTCTGTTAGAAATAACATAACAATAAACTGCTTCTTGTTCTTATTCTTTTCTCCATCAATTCTGTTAGCTGAAGCCCTTACGTACACGACACGAAATAAAGTATCGCAATTTACTACACGTCTACACGAGAGGATGTCCCTAAACGACAGGTACGCGATGACAATGAACGGTCTCGTGAAAACACCTTATCTTACTCTGATACGTTCGCGCTCATTACGTACAGGTTTTTCCATCGTAAACCGACCTTAAGAGTGCGAATGCGTAGAAATATGGTTTCCAGTGCAGGCGAACTGGCACCCTCGAGCGTCAGCGAACGCAAGTAAACTCCAGCAATATTTCAGAAAGGCTCGCACATAGAAGCAGACGGATATATGCGGTCAGTCGAGACCGCAGCTATTGCGCAGCGAGTTTAACATCGAGCCTACACTCTAAAAATGATTTTTTTGTACTGTTACAAGAAAAATCCTTGGAAACCCATTTGCCAAGAAAATCCTTTGTAAAACTACCAACAGTTTTCTCGTGAAATCTTCAAAACATATATTTGTAATATTAAAAACGATAGATTACAACTTACATTATTGAGAAGTGCACATACCATTACTTTTTTTCCCCCTAGAAAACAAACGTAATGAGTTAATAACAGAGATTATTTAAGAAAATATTTCAAAATACAATTTAGGATAAAAAAAAAATGTTCTTCACCAGCACAAGGACTGAAAACCACGCCACTTTTATTATTAGCCCGCAACCTCAACTAGAAGACCAACTTGACTTACGAACTTACGACTTATTTTAATAGTAAATATACCTGCATGTACTTACAAAATATTAAGGAAATTACTTGGTTAAGAATAATACATTTATTTAATTTAAAAAGTTCTGTGTAACTAGAAAACTTTAACAGGTAACGAGTAATACGATCTCGTTTTATTAAAAATTGTCGTTTTATTATGATTATTTGAGTTCTTTAAGTGTTTAACGTTATTCCAACTTGCAATACATTTCTAATACATACACAGATACATACTACATATATATTGTTTCACCCAAATACACTTTACATCCCCTACAGTGTTTGCGCAAACAGCTATATATGGTTTTACGTTGTTGAGTGTCCACCATTTCACTGAAGCTCGATGACACGGGTCAGTATGGTACAAACATTTATTGAGTTCTATTACAAACACGGCCCTTGTAGTTTTACAAACGAGTAGTTTTACAAGAGAAATCTTTGTACAGTTAGAAGCGTTAGTAAAATTACAAACACTTTTTTTTTAGTAGAAATTACAAATTTTTCCTACAGCGACTATTCGCCAATTATCCTAGGGTACTTCAGTCTGCAAAATCCCTCCTTCAGCTTGTATTATAGGTTAGTTAAGGTTTATTTAAACTCTAATTCACTTATTCGCTCACTGTACTACATTAATTTTAGGTAACTGTCAGATTGGGATACTACGAGTGAAAGACGTTGACCGCCCACAAACGCTTGCACAGTACAACGGCTTTGGTGGTCTGAAGTAGCAAGCGCGGGCTTTCAGCTCCGATTAGCACATAATGCTTGAATACGTTTATTCCCGGCGGTTACTAAGCTTGCAAACCCTGTGAAAATCAGTTGTATATTTTTCGGTTCCCATTCCTTTTCTTTTTTTTTTGTCCACTGCATCAATTTTATATTTGCAGCCAGAATTCTAATGAATTAAAAATCGCATGTATCCCTTCTCACAAACATAAAAAAAACTTTTCTATATTTTTAATTGCAGGGAAATGTGGTGATGTCATCCAAAATTTTGTCGTACACGACTTATTTATTGTCATCATACTGTTTCCTAGCACAGAATTTTTAATTACCTTATTTTCTGCCAAAATAGTTCCTCCTCTATTAAAGAAGGCGCCTTTCCTTGTAGCAGATGATCTGCAAACTGCACTTGTTTCCAGTTTTCAGCTTGGCAGGCCATGAGTGCTACAAGCGCTGGAAAATTACAAGCAACGAGCGCAAATATTATCAGCTCTCTACTTGTCCAAGCCGTGAAACAAGAGCGTTATATGACAGCAATAAATAACTTAACATTTTGCTTTGAAAATTGTTGAATAATAAATACTAGAAAACCCCGATATTTCTAAATCTCTATTCCCTGTGTAAAAAGGTACTATTGCCAACTTTCCTTAACATGCCATCAATTAAAATTCATGTTAACTGATAAAATTCCATCAATTTTTCATTTAATAATACGAATACTTAACGCCATTAAGGATGCTAATAACATTATGACAAGAACACAATACAGTTCTCTTGCAGATTATTGAAAATTATATTAAAAATAAAATTGAATTCATTATGACAATGCGTAATTAATTTGAATTGTTTAACACGAGAGAAAAATTACTGCCAAACCTAGCAATATACGAAAAACATACAATTTCAGAGGAAACAATATTTCTGCAGCTTTGCAGTAAGTTAACACAGTTCGTTTTTCAATGGGTCGTAGTGATGAGTAAAATGTAAGAAGCTACTTTTTATGTTCAAACACCGGATTGCTTTCCTGCCAGTTGCACTATCATAAACAGCGTGGGTAGGATTTGAAGCTATAACATTATTTTTTTTAATGTCCACTAGCCTAGTTTTAATGCAACTAGAATATGTTCAAGTTGGCCAGAATATTTTATTCATTTTCAAAGGCGTGGACCGTTGAAAATTTAAATGTATGCTAACTAATTCAGCACTGTTGACCATTTGACTTTGACAGTTGTATTGAAGATGATAAAGTCAATGTTGAGGTCATGCGCGGAAGTCGATAACCCATCTAACTCGTCTTTAGTCTATGGAGTAGCCGGCTCCATTTAGCACTAGTCTCCTATCTCTCTATCTCTCTCATCCATACATGTTGACCCTTCCTAATTGCGGAAACATGCAGATTCACATTGATATAATTGAGAAAGTGAAGCAATTCTTAGCATTCTGATATGGACGCGCCTGACATTTGTAGGTCAGACTTGCAGCGCTGCAAAAACGTACCACGTGTAGTATATACAAGCAGGGGCGGCTGCAAAATACCGATAGTATCAGCAATGTGTGACACGTCGCCTACGATGAACACTGGCCTAAAAATATAACGAAATTCCAATGAACGAAGATTTTCACGATGTAACACCCCGTGATTTATGCCGGATGCTGCGAAGCTAAATTATTTCAGTGAACTCTGTGTTATGGGACTAACTATTTCAACAGCTAACGATGCTTTAGAAGAGTACGAGATTTTTAATTCCGTACAAAACCAGGTAAAAATATCACACACTTTTTTTTATTATGCTAAATAAATAAATAATACATTTTTTTGTTGTTTTAGTAGCTCATATTCTAAACATTAAAAAGACAATATTTGAATTTTCTGTGAAATAGTTAAATTATTTTAGACAATTTTTGCTTTCGAGGTTTTCGTGTGTCTACATTATAAACGACGAAATAATTGATAAAAACCATAGAATTTGATCAATATAAAAAGTACTTGATTTTAAAGACAGTAAATGTTATTCTTTTATAAACACTGTAGTGTCCAAATAGATTGCTGTAATTAAATCCTTAACATTAATTATTTAATAATTTACTTAAAAATATTTTATGCATGTTTAGTATTGGATACCTTAAGTATTTTTTTTTTAAATAAAAACGTCGTATCTTATACGTTACTAACATAGCTACACAGTGCTACGTAATCATTGTAACAAGCATGATATCTTGGAAAATAAAAAAATAACTCGATACCGAATCCGTGATTGTTAATGTACTATATTGTAAAAGGCATTGCATAGTTATAATTTTTTTTAATGAGTGGTGGAAGTTAACAACACTCATTTACTTATTCAAAGCTAATATTAAGGTACAATTTACTTTGAAATCTTTAAAACTTTACCTTCCGAAAACGAAAAACTATAATTACAAGCAGGAAAGTCAGATGTCTAAATTTGTTAGATAAAATTAGCATCACTTATGTATTTATTTGTAGTAATGCGTGTTTTTCTTTAAGTGGCTGGCAAAAACGAAAGTAAATGTGACAACGAATTAAAATAACACCTATTCCTGAACTGATCTTGGAAAGAAACGGCTACGGTTCCATTAATGGTAAGATTATGCAAGATATTTTCGTGTTACATAGAAATGTGTTTTTAAAAAACTGAATAATTCACTTTATGTAGTGTGCTCAGTTGGTTAGAATGTAAAGGTTTTATGCCCTATTATTTTGTTAATTGCGCAGGCTTTTAGAGTGCACATTCAATTTTAAATTTCTATAACGAAAATAATTTTTTAAAAGGCCAAATTAACTGACGTTACATACATATACTCATTCTTCTCCACGTTAAGAGTCAGTGTAACAAAATCATTTATTTTGATAATTAGTTTTAAGTTATGTAGCACTACTAAAATTCTATAAATAACTTTACAATCTGTTGGCAGGGCTAACTTTGAGCTCGGCATGTAAAACTATTGGAAATTTTGTAAGTCAAATAACTTAAGATTGCTTTGTTGCACTTTAGCTCAAGGCTTCGACTTCCAGTGTATTAGGATTCACGACAATGAAGACGCCTGCGTGATCGACAATTTTACCTTTACGCCGATAACGAAGGAGCAACAGAAACGAGGAAATTCCACCGTTCGAGAAGCGGAGCAAAGCGGTGTTCGCTTGGATGGGAAAATGAGAAGGGGGGAGGGGGGCATTTTACGGCGCCTAACTCCTGTGTAATTTCCCACCGGCCCAGAATTCTCTCTTTGTGACTGTCGTGGGTTTTGTTTGCGATCCAGTTCTCCTGGAGGGGGGAGGAGGGAGGCCACCCCTGCGCCGGCGTCCCCGGCAGCTAAATTACCCGGTGATCGAGTACTTTGGTTTCGCCGAGAATTAATCGACCAAATAATCGATTCTTCCCCTCCGCCCTCCGGCCGACCAGCCAGCCTCCCCGCTCTCTCACTTNCAACCCTGATACTCTAATCGGAGATACCATCCCTTCCAAATGTTATACGAGACACACCTTTATCGTGCCTCCACTTGCCGCGTTGGCAACCCCTGCGCGCTAACGCTTGGACCACCGCACGGCGCTAACAACATTACCGAAACACCGGTACTCAAGACGCTCCGAAACCAAAGTGACTATTGCAGTCATCTAATTGATATTCTGTTCACTGTAAACTGAGCACTTTCGAAAGCCCTACTTGCATTCACGAAGTATCGTCTTCAACCATGTGTACAACTAACATTGCCATGGGCCTGATCACATCATTCGTGCGCCCGTCTAGTAAAACTGTGGAATCATTACAAAAGTGAATGTTTTACTAATTGAATAATTCTCCCACTCATGCATTAAAAAAACTAGGTTTTCAGTGCCATCAAATGTTTTACCTAACACGTTTAATTCGCTGCTAATTTCATGGAACTACTTTCCGTCCGTCATTACTAACTTTACCGGGCGCATGTCAGTCGGCGTGCCCATTAGAACATATGCAGGCAGGAGAAGCGCTATTTTACGAAGGTGGATTTCAAAAGTGCTCAATTAACCGATAACCGTCTATATAGACCATTCACGGTTACTGCCAACTTTACTGAAGCCCTGCTAGAGACAACGCACCGCATTCGTGCGCACTCAGTGTTATAACATTTTGCATAAGAACTATTTATTACTAGGCATTAACAACACACCAGTTTTCTCTCTGTTTTTTTATTCATATTAATTATAAATGAAATGTTAAAGTTTCTAGAAATAATACAATTTTTTCGTTAACAGTTGTATAAAACGCTTGTGACAAATTAAATATTTAGGAAACAATCAAAAACGTCAATCATGAGGTGATTTTTCAAAGGCTTGATTCAAAAAGTGTGAAGAAACCGCGAATACAATATACCTTCCTTCAAAATGTTACACGAGAGAGACTTTAACGGTACCTCCGCTCACCGCGTTGGCAAACATGCATCCTCGCGCCCAGATCGCCCGTAGAAGGGAAATTAAGTAGAGTTCTTATGAGAGTTGCGCTGCAGCCACTTTCCATGTTCTAACACTGTGCTGCATTGCTGCCAATAGCATTAAAAAATAACATGGATAGGTTTTGANAAAAACGTCAATCATGAGGTGATTTTTCAAAGGCTTGATTCAAAAAGTGTGAAGAAACCGCGAATACAATATACCTCCCTTCCAAATGTTACACGAGAGAGACTTTAACGGTACCTCCGCTCACCGCGTTGGCAAACATGCATCCTCGCGCCCAGATCGCCCGTAGAAGGGAAATTAAGTAGAGTTCTTATGAGAGTTGCGCTCCAGCCACTTTCCATGTTCTAACACTGTGCTGCATTGCTGCCAATAGCATTAAAAAATAACATGGATAGGTTTTGANCCAGCCACTTTCCATGTTCTAACACTGTGCTGCATTGCTGCCAATAGCATTAAAAAATAACATGGATAGGTTTTGAGGTTAGAACGCTGTTTATTTACACATGTGCTTTGATACATCTGTACACTTCCTCTAACCTAGTTTTAATGTAGCTAGAATATATTCAAATTGGTCAAAGTATTTTTATTCGTGTAAAAGGGCGAGACCGGTCGAAAATTAAAGCGTGAGCATGCAATTGAAGAAGGTTGTATTAGTCTTGGTCGAGTCAATATTGTGGAGATGCGCAAAGACAAAAAATTGCTCTACCTCGTCCTTAGTCTACGAGATCAACAAACAACGCCAACAGCCTCGCAAAAAAAAAAAAAAAGCTATTCAAGACGCTCTTGCCAGAAGTAAATGTGACAATTATTTAACTTCCCCATACCTCTCATCTCCAATAATTCTTTCAATTTTTGTCTCTGAAATTAATTTACAACAGACACATTGTTATATATATAGCAACTTTAAACTTCGCAATGTGACCATAACGTCAATGGCAAAATACTCAACATAATTCCAAAAACCAGTATTTTACTAGTATACGCAAAGGAGACAATTATTTAAAAAAAATTGCTGCTAAGTTTAAGTTCAGTGCACCGTTTCTATTTAAAGCCGTTGTGCTCGCAAGACGCATATATTTACATGTTTCGCAAAGATTTCTTGCGTGTTAGTGTTACTGTGTCCGTTGCGTAAGTATTGCGTAACTTAAACCCCAAATACAGCGAGAAAATCAAATTGATCATTTTGCATATCCTAAACATTAGCCGCCCTAATTTTGAAGGAGTGGCATTTTTTTTTATAGCAGTCAGATAGAGATGAACAAACAATAAGGAATTTGTTTAGCTGATAGATATTTGATAGAAACTTTTTCAATTAACCAGGACTTGATAGTCGGAAATTGCAGCACTAAATTTGGTAAGTAAGTGAGGGTTATTCTCATCCTTTAGGGTGCTAAAAAACGAACTAATATTTGGGACCAAGTTTTATTGTTTTGTTTCTAGAGAAGTTCACTTTCGTGATGTAACTTACTGGGTCAACATTTCAATGTGCGCGCTGTGGGTTCGAACCCATTGCAAGGCATGTGCTTGTGTGATGTATTTGTAGCGCACTGTGGGTTCGAACCCATTGCAAGGCATGTGCTTGTGTGATGTATTTGTAGCGCACTGTGGGTTCGAACCCATTGCAAGGCATGTGCTTGTGTGATGTATTTGTAGCGCACTGTGGGTTCGAACCCATTGCAAGGCATGTGCTTGTGTGATGTATTTGTAGCGCACTGTGGGTTCGAACCCATTGCAAGGCATGTGCTTGTGTGATGTATTTGTAATCGTTAGTTTAAGTTAGTTTAGTTTATAAGTTTGGTGACATTTAAATCATAAAATTTAACTATTTTCATTATGGTTTTTTTAAAATTTTCCTGCTTCGTGCTGAGAAGGTGAACGAGAGCGACATTGCATTCTATGTTAACAAATATTTACCAATAATAATGACATACTTTAAATTGTATTTTTTGGAAAATATAGGAAACGAAGATAAATAAATGTAAAATACTCGGAACGTTCTTTTATGATATCGGGATATTCAACCAAAGAACAGACTCTCGTTAATACCTCTCTCGTTATGAAAATAACATGAGTGGCCAACTTTTTTTTGCAGGTGGCTTTTCTACCGCCAGGAATTGCAAACTTTTGATGCTGGTTTATTGAGAAGTATAACCTAATTAACAACAAATAGTTCTCTTTTTGCAACTGGCCAAGATCCATCGTTTTTTTTTTTTAAACGCACGCAAATCTTGTGCTGCAGCGATACAGTGCCTAGCACTTAGGCAATACTACATACTTACGTGAGTTTATGCTATGCAGCTGAGTCCTCTGAAAAGGTATTGGTGGAATATATTTGTAATACTTACCGTAAACAGCATGCACCATTCATTAATAAGCTTACAGCTGTCTGTTTGTTTATGGCGACAGCAGTATGTGATCCCGTGCAGGAAATGTAGGTTTTCCATAAGCGTCTGGAACTGTATCACTGCCGCCCAAAGTTTCTTGTACGTTTTACAAGAAAACGGTTACGTCATACTGCTCAATAAATCAGCATAAAACTATCGCAATTCCTGGTGGTGAAAAAGTCACCTGCAAAAATAAGTTGGCCACTCATGTTATTTTCATTACGAGAAAGATACTAACGAGAGTCATTATGTAATATTTTATTTATTAATAATTGGTTTCATTTTTTTTCTTTTTGTTTTTTATTTATATTTTATGATTTAGTTTTTTTTGTTGAACATGAACTTTTTATAATTGATGGCACTCAAATATTAATAACTTTATTATTTGATTGGATATCTTTAATTTTTATAAGATTTGTTTCATTTATTTCTTCTTTAATTATTTATTATAGAAGGGATTATTTAATAAATGACTTATTTATTGATCGTTTTATATTTTTAGTTTGAATATTTATTTTTTCTAAAATATTTATAATGGTTAGCCCTAATATAATCAGAATTTTATTAGGGTGGGATGGTTTAGTTTTAGTTATAGTTAGGTTACATATCCCGCTATCATAAAACAACGTTCCGTGTAATTTGCTTTTATTTAACTTCGTTTCCTATATTTTGCAAAATACATTTAAAACCTAGATTTTCGGGGACTCATATCTCCCTTAAAATTGAATTTAGGTAGAACGTGTTTTGTATATTTCCATTTTAATTTTGCCCAAGGAATCACCTCGCGACGTTTTTCAGTTGAATTTCGCCCCATCCTGTTTACTTTCATAATCTTAACTCGTGTACAAAATTAGCATACACGTTCATGACATGCCCCCGGGATATTAACTCCTAATCTCATGGTCGGGAGGTAAATGCCTTCGAAACCAAGGTCACGTAGGACGCCTAGGTGAACGGACTTATTACCCTTATCAAGTCCGAAACAAATCTCGTTGCCACTTGACAGGGGAATTTTACCCCTGTATTTACCCTCACTTATCATCCTAGTAGCTTTCCATTTCACAGGCACTTCCCGTTCGCAGCTGCGATCTAAACTAATGCAGAAGAAAGAGCGGCCCAGCTTGAGAGATTGTCCCGAGCGATGCTTTTCCGGAGTTGACACCGTTTTCGAAACCTCGTGGTTTTGGAAGAGAATTCCTGCTGGCATGCGTTTTCTGAGAAAATGTATTGGTAACGGTACCACTGACAACTTCGTGGTTTTGGAAGGGAATTCCTACTGGCATGCGTTTTCTGAGAAAATGTATTGGTAACGGTACCACTGACAACTTCGTGGTTTTGGAAGGGAATTCCTACTGGCATGCGTTTTCTGAGAAAATGTATTGGTAACGGTACCACTGACAACTTCGTGGTTTTGGAAGGGAATTCCTACTGGCATGCGTTTTCTGAGAAAATGTATTGGTAACGGTACCACTGACAACTTCGTGGTTTTGGAAGGGAATTCCTACTGGCATGCGTTTTCTGAGAAAATGTATTGGTAACGGTACCACTGACAACTTCGTGGTTTTGGAAGGGAATTCCTACTGGCATGCGTTTTCTGAGAAAATGTATTGGTAACGGTACCACTGACAACTTCGTGGTTTTGGAAGGGAATTCCTACTGGCATGCGTTTTCTGAGAAAATGTATTGGTAACGGTACCACTGACAACTTCGTGGTTTTGGAAGGGAATTCCTACTGGCATGCGTTTTCTGAGAAAATGTATTGGTAACGGTACCACTGACAACTTCGTGGTTTTGGAAGGGAATTCCTACTGGCATGCGTTTTCTGAGAAAATGTATTGGTAACGGTACCACTGACAACTTCGTGGTTTTGGAAGGGAATTCCTACTGGCATGCGTTTTCTGAGAAAATGTATTGGTAACGGTACCACTGACAACTTCGTGGTTTTGGAAGGGAATTCCTACTGGCATGCGTTTTCTGAGAAAATGTATTGGTAACGGTACCACTGACAACTTCGTGGTTTTGGAAGGGAATTCCTACTGGCATGCGTTTTCTGAGAAAATGTATTGGTAACGGTACCGCTGACAACTTCGTGGTTTTGGAAGGGAATTCCTACTGGCATGCGTTTTCTGAGAAAATGTATTGGTAGCGGTACCGCTGACGAGCTAATGAAGTTCACAATCATTGTTTGTTATATTTACTATTCATTAATGAATACTTTTTTGCTGGCCGGATGCAATATTGATGGTGTATTGGGCAACGTGCCTGTACGTGATACTCAGGATGTCGTCAGTTTGAATGGATGTTGGACTTCAGGCTGTGAAATAAAATACATACAGAGATCATGAACCAATAATAAATATATAAGGAAATTAAAAACAAAAAATAAATAAATAACGGTATACTTCTAGATGCACACAAGAATTTATCGTTATACAAAATAAGATTTAATATATATAGAAGCATTCTTGAACCAAGTAAGAAGCTTAACTTATGTTTTAAATAATTTTGTTTAAATTATATGAAACTGAATTATTGAAAAATTGACGTACTAACACGTTATAATTAAAAATGGGTTCGCTGGTTTACGCAAGTGAAAAAGTAAAGATGCGAATAATTTTACGGTTGGTGGAAGATGATTAGCCTACTTTCCGAAATAAAGGCTTAAGTAATCCTTTTCGTGTCTGCGTGCATGTGTGTACACGTGCATTTGTGTGTGCTTGTGTGTATGTCTGCACGTATGTACGTCCCTCTTTTTCAACTTTGGAATGCGCGATCCGAATTTCACCAAACTAGTTATACATACACTGCTTATTAAGGACATCTGACATTTGTCATTTTCGACAACGCCAGGCGCTAGCTTTCAAAATTATATTACTGTCAACGTAACGTCAAAGCCTACCTACTATCTAAAATTTTGAGAACTTCATTAAAAAATATTTGCAACCGTGTAGATGAAAGTAGGTCATTAGATATATCAGTATTTTTTTCTTTTCTGATATTTATAATTATGCAATAGTTTTTTTTTAAAGCTAAAGTGTTTATAGTTCTAGGTTATATAACGATGGACGTGTTGCAATTATTAAAATTAAATTCTTTGGTGTTTTTGAACCATAGTTTGAAATTCGTGAAGCAATACAGATTCGCATCAGTTTAACTACCACTAAGGAAGTGTGCAATTCACTAATTTATTTTGCAGTGTTTAAGCATGATCTTAGAATATACAGTATTAGTTAATTAAAACAACAGAGTATACTCCATGGTATAGTTTTCCCATGTTACAGACGTAGTAATGTCCATTCTGAAAGTCGTCCAAAATAAATTACATGGATTAATAAGTAGGCCTAGAGCATTAGCCTAAAATACGTAGGTTCGTTTCTTCTACTAAAAAATCTAAGGTATGAATAATTATACAATAGTTTGTATGTGTATGAATATAATGTAAGACTCGCTTCATTTCAAGACTAAGGTGAAAATCAGCATATGAAGGACCAAGTACTCAAGTGGATCTTCTCACTGAAAATTTATCTTACGTTGTTTAGAAAACTGTGAATAAATAATTCGGTGCAGTTAGGAAGTTTGAAAAATGGGCATGAGGGCGAACTCCTTGAATTTAAACGGGCAGTGTTTGTAAACTGACCGTAGCCGATAACTGAGCACCACTTCAGTAACTGCAGTTAACTTAACACGAATGATCTTTTTTAGAAATGGTTCTCTCCCTAATGTAGCAAATTTGTCGATAACTTGATGGTAACTTCTCATCTACCAAAACTGTTGTTAACATTTATAATTTTAAAGACAATAAGGGTGCAAAGTAATTGGTGAAAAAGGGGGGGGGGAGTAAAATTTATCACAGAAAAGTCAAAGGAAAACATTAATTTCCTCCATAAAAGTGGTCCTTCAGACAAGGTGCTTCTGAAAGTAATATGGTAAAATTCCTTAAATGGAAAAACTTTCTGTAAGCAATCATTAAAATGATTTTATATTTCTTTCCTAAATTCACAAAAGAAAAATTTTCAAATAAACCTAGCTAAATGCTTATGACGTCTAAAATGTCGTGGAAACACCGAAAAATGATGTTCTCTACGGCTGTGTACATAAGGAAAGTCAAACTATATCAGTTGACGTATTTGCTAATCATTAGCGTGGCGTTGGGTTTCATAACCAAACAAAGAATATTTTTATACGTAAATAAATTATGATTTATGTTTATTTATAATAATATTTTACGGCTCAAATATAAATAATTTTTTTTCAAGGTTATAGTATAGATGTTATAACATAAGATACATTTTGACCGTATCGTTATGCAACTTGTTTTAACGTCGACAATTTTTGGCAAATGTGTAAAAATGCGTGTGCGATGATAACTTCTTCCAAAACATTCCTTCGTTGCTGGTGGGGCCACGGTGTTGTAGTGGTTAGACTACTCGCCTCCCACCTAGTCGAACCAGGCCCGATTCCCGGTGGGGTTGCTCTCGGATTTTCGCACGTGGGAATCGTGCCGGATGATGCCTCTGGTCGGCGGGTTTTCTCGGCGATCTCCCTTTTCCCCAACCCCTTAATTTCGGCGATGCTCCATATTCACCTCACTTTGCCCTCATCCGCTCTCAAGACCTCGATATTAAGAGCCGCCCAAATCTTTTCACTCACTCACTACATTGCTGGCACCTTTGGAACAGTTAATTTCAATGCACCGGAAAGCCACGTCTGGTGTTCTAGTTTATATATGATGACGTGCAGCTCTTTCAGACGTACTGTGACCTCTCCCTCCTGTAGTTTTAATCACAGGCGCTGTTCAGCTCATTGTTAGTCATTCGGTCTCAAAAGTGGGGAAGTAAAAAAAAAAAAAAACAACCCGGTCCGTCCCTTGCCCGCAACGCGCGCAGTAGCTGCCAGGTTTCTGTCCCGGCTGTACCTTGCCCAAACCACCATCCCCTCCGTAGCGCTCAGGGCAGACTCCCTCACCTGACAGCGGCCACCTCCTCCCCTCTGAAAGTAACGGGTCAGCAAACAAGGCCTTGCAGTGGAACACACGATGAGCTAATCGATTGATTTGTTCGTACTAATTTATTACACCGCACGAACGCAGGCAGGCACGCGTGAGGGTAGTCGCCCACGCGAGCGGGCATGACCGCACACACGGAGAGACGAGGGTGGCCTACCCCTGCAGGGGGTGGGGCGTTGTCGACGGGAGGGAGGTGGGTCTCTCGCTGGACGATCCTGGGAAAACATTACCTTATCTCGGCGAATAAACGTCCGGCCGGGGGGCACGAGAAGGGGTGAAAAACGCACCCCCTCGAACGGATTTTTAGAGGGGTAGATGGTGTGGCCCGGAAGGGGGGGGGGGACCTTTGGCGAGAGAGGGTGTTGGGAGAGCTCTTGCGGGAGCAAACGAATAAAAAAAAAGCTGTAGCTGAATAAAGGTGTTACGGCGCAGATAAATCTGATGGAGGAGAACAGATAACGTGTTTTTTTTTCTAGGTGCTTTAGAGATTTACAGCACAGCTTGTCGCAACACAGCATGCACTAAGTTATACACAATGGCGTGCGGCATCGGTTTTACAGGCTTTTACGCCCTTGCAGTTTACCAGTCGTTTTAGAATTTAATTGCTTATACTTTTTGTTTCGGGTTATGGTTGAGATAAATGCCATGAACCTTTACAATGTCCAGTATTGGTTCTTTATCCTTTATTACTTTTGGCCTGGTAATCTTTTAATATTATCTGATCGCCATCGGTGAAACAATGGAAATAATCATAAAATTCTAAAAAAAATGGGTAGACTCTTTTGTGGAAAGTGTAAAACTTCTCGTAGATGGAAGTTCCATCCGGCTAGTTATAAACGCTTCTGTTACCAGAATAATTATGCGTTCTATTTTATTTTTTCAAATTTTATAGTCGGAACGAGTTGCTAAAATTGGTGGAGAGCACTTCTCTTTGCACTGATTGGATGCCTTCTCAATAAGCCTCTACGCAGGACGAACTAAAATTTCTCCCTAGGCAAAGAAGAGGTTACAGAACTCAATGCATTGATGCCCCTATTGAAGGTTATTTTTTAAAGAATATATCTGCGTACATTTAAAGTAGTGTAACTATAGGCTATTCAACGTAAAGCGAGCACTTTTGAAAGCTCTATCATTTGGAATAATCGTCAATAAATATCTTTTTTTTTTAGCCGTAGACGTTAACTTACGAGTATGGTGGAATATGCGAACAGAGTTTATTACTGACATGGTAATATTTATGTAAAAAGGTGGTTAAGGGATAAAATATGACTGAAAGGAAAAAGTAACTAGGGCTTCAAAAGTACTCACTTTATCGTTAACAGTCTTTAGAAGTAGTTCAACGTTAGTTATCATTTAATTACATAAGACAGAGAAAACGTGAGCTTATTTATCTTAGGAAATGTGAATTTGCGTGGAACGATTTTGATGTTTAAAAACGTTTTCATGGAGTGATCAGGATTTTTAACATTTCCGCGAGAACTCGGAATAGCCTATAGTTACACTACTTTAAATGTACGCAGATATATTCTTTAAAAAATAACCTTCAATAGGGGCATCAATGCATTGAGTTCTGTAACCTCTTCTTTGCCTAGGGAGAAATTTTAGTTCGTCCTGCGTAGAGGCTTATTGAGAAGGCATCCAATAACCGAAAGAAAAAATAACAGACGACTGTTGCGCACTAAATTTAGCCGCATCTTACGTCAAAAAAACCACACAACCGTTCCAGACTTACCCACGGATCGAACCGTAAACCCTTTGCATTGTAAGCTGGCGTCCAAACCATATTTTTCCGGAGATCGTAAGGCTTGTTGTTGCATTAGTCTACTGCCAACCGGTCTTACAGTGAGCCAAATTGAAATGATCCACTCGTAGCTACTTCTGAGGCGAATTAATAAAAAAAAAAAAAAAAAAAANAAAAAAAAAAAACAAGAGACGGGATCGAGATGATAGAGTTGAAAAGGAGACGGCGGAGAAGGACGTCACACAAAGTGCGCAGTTCAATATTCTGCAAGGGCAGAGGAGATACTCGCTCCTGAGGAGAGACAGAACTGGTCGCTTCCAATCTCGCCTTGTTAGGATTCAAGCTTCCTGGAGACAAGAGGTTAGGAGCATCCCCCCCCCCCGTGGGCTCTCTCAAGGTTATTGGCCTGTGCTTCTGAGGAATGGACCCTGGGCTATTCCCCTCTCCGCCTGGAAATGACATTGCTGACGTCAAAGGAATGCACAAAGATGACGGCACGAGACGAGGAGGGGGCAGGAGGGTTGGGAGGTCGGGGGCGAGCAACAGTGGCTTCCTGCAATATGTATTCGACGAGAATTGGATTTTACTTTGTCAAAACATTCAGCATGCTCCTCCGCTGCAAACGCAATTTTCCGAAACGTTGAAACATTAATACGATCCCCGGGCAAGAAGCGCTCCTCCGCCACGCTGTCAACAATTCCTGCATGAAATTCTCATCTGAGGAATTAATCGTGTAATAGGCTGTTCGCGGTTATCTGAGCACTTTTGAAATCAACCTTTGTAAATATCACAGCACCTACTTGTATATATTATATATATATTATATTGCAAGCGCCCAGTAAAGTGGGTAACGGTAACGAGAAAATAGTCCCTTGTTTTAACGACAAATTGAAAGTAATAGGTAATAATTTGTTAATTTTGAAATAATTATTTTGTCTTCTTCTTTTATGTATATAAGTGTAAGTATATATGAACATTTGTAAAAAATGTGTACTATTTCAATAACTTTACAGTTTCATTTGACCAACGCATGAATAAAGTGGCATGGTCCACTGCAAAGTTAATTTTACATACGGCGGAGGAATACACATTGTGCATGTAAGTACATATTAAGCAGGGCTTTTAAAAGTGCTCAGTATACCGTGTACAGATTTATACAAGAAAGATAATGCTCAATCTTAAAATGGTGCAGACAGTTTGAAATAAAGCTGGTTTTATTTCAAATACGATGCTGGTTTCATACCTTGAGCATAGCTGATTATGAAGATTCTTAATTGTTATTAACTCCAGCTTCGAAATAAGTGATATATATTTAAAATGCTAAAGTAATTTTCCGGAGAGTTAGTGGAGAGTGGAGATATTTGGGTGGCTCTTCAGAGGTTCTGATAACCGATGAGGGTGAAGTGAAGCTAGTGTGAAGCAGCGCTGGAATGCAAGGGTGATGAAAATGGGAGATCCCTGAGAAAACCCGCTGACCAGCGGCAGCGTCGGGCATGATTCCCACATGCGAATCATTTTCCGGAATTTAAGCGATTACTATACGCATAAAAGGAAAACAATAACGTCGTCATATGTAACAATTGGAATGTAGAATAGCTATTGTTGAAAAATTGGTTCACTTTGTCGACAAAATTACTTCATTTCGAGTTCTGATCCTCGGAAGGAAAGTTTATAAAATATTTTTTTTATGGGAAGACTAATAAATCAGCTCTCGTCAAACTATTTCACTTTAGGAGTCCAATTTATGCACGCTAGCATCAGGAAGTTTTGAAAATTATTTCATAACGGTCTGTTTGTGAAGAAAACTGTTTTTAGCTAACCTTTTCTCAAAAAGAAGATGAGGCAAAAAAAATAATACTAACGATGGATTTGTTTCCTTTTACTGTTAGAACCCCACGAATTCGTGTCTCACCCGTTACTCTCTACTGAAAATACGTTTTGGCACATAATAATCCTGCGTGATTTCATCTCCCCGATGCGGGAGAAATTTTCTACTCCCACGCCAATTCGACAGAACTGTACTCAGTTGCGAAGAGGTACTTTTCATTTCGCTGCTTCGTGCTCAAATCCACAAGTACGTAATTGCAACACAAAATGTGATACATTTTTGAAGGTGTAAAATTTTGATTTAAGATGTATTTGGCTATTGTTCTCTAGCCTGAGAGTGGAACGTGAAGAAGTAGAAGTCTTAGAGTTCAGACGTCGTGCCACTGTCTCCTGGATACACTTCCAGTGGTCCAACGGGCAGATCATTCCAAACGAATGGCGTGACCAACATAGCGTTGATGACAGAGCTATAGCCAAAAATAAACGCTAAACACAATTGTGTAAGTGTAATATGCATCCAACCGGGTAGTTTTGACTAGCTTCTCGTGATTATGCACCAGACACGTTCAGCGGGTAAAACGTTGATGCAACACTGGCAGTGATGCGAGTAGCGCTACAGGTTCCGATGAAAACTGCTGCTAACGGCAGCGACGGTTTAAGTCAGGCTTTTCTTTTTCTGCTGCGTGGTTTAGTAATTACGGAAGTGAACATTTTTTTAACGCATCCAGAAGTTAACCTCATTTCTGAAAGTAATAGTACTTAAAAAACACATCAGTTAATAGCGGCAAACAAAATGTGCCACACTTCATGAGAATTCTTCGTTATATAGTGTAAGTATCTTACTTATACTTGTACAGTACTTAATAACATCATTAGCGTAGTACTCACTTATAACTGAAACCATCTTGTTGGCACTTCACCGAGTGCTTGTTGAAAACTTACAGGGCATACGCAGCTAGATTTTCCCCTCTACAATAGCTGCACGAGCGCTGCCATGCGGCGGTGAGGCTGAACGACAAGAAAGCGTTAAGCGCTCAGCTACGTTTTGTCCTCTGAACGCCGGTATAGGCTGTTCGCGAGAAACTGAGCACTTTCAAAAGCCCACATAAAGATCTACTTACATGCACATTGTGTATTCTTCCACAACATGTAAAATTAACATTGCAATGGGCCTGGTCACTATATTTATGCGTCGGCGAAGTGCAACTCTGAAATTGTTGTAACTGTTGGTCTTTTCCCATTCTTACACTTATATGCATTAAAAAAACCTGAAGCAGAAAGAATAATTTACGTATTCATAAATGTTCACCTAACACTAGACATTCAACGTTTAAAACTTGAAACTACTTTTCCTTCGTCATTACCAACTTTACTTGGCACATTTCAGTCAGTGCGCCCTTCAAAATATGTATAGTTGATGTCAGTGACATTTTCCAAAGCTTGATTTCCAATGTGCTCAACTAATTGTAAACATGTTTTAGAAGGTAGGCATTGGTGAGGCGATGGAAACCGTGTCGAGCCTGAAGCGATTGGGCACGATGATATTGTGATGGCTTATCGTTGCCTTCCGTAGTATGGCAGACCCACCAAACGTGATTCGAAACCAGATATTTCGAGTGAGAACCAACAGCGCTATCTTTAACGACACGGAGCTGGTCAAGAAACGCGAAAAATTGAAATATTTAAAATCTGGGCAAGTCAGTGAAAGCTGTAAAATTCGATCCTTTGAAAATCAGCAACGGTTTACTGATTATTTCAGTGACTTAATTCCACTGAATTAAAAGTACGCTGCAGGCGTTACTTGAGACCATCTTCTCAGCGTTGTAAAATTGCGGCTAATTGTAATTGATTTATGAAACCTAGAAGTAGAAGCCTGCGTTTCTTAGATTTTCTCGTAGACTTGGCAATGCATATTAGTTGTACAGAATAAGTAGGAAATATTCCACGTGTTGGAATAGCTTGCTGGCCATTTCGAGTAGTAAAATTATTAATAACTAAAGTCATGACTGATATGCGCACGTTGAAGTACAGTCATAAACGTAGACGTCAAACTGCGTATGCATGGTGTTTGATACGTTTTTGTTAGAAGTCAGATCTCTACCAACTCCATAAATATTTCTGGAAATGATCATTTAAATTGATGATGTTAGTACTTGTAACAAATAGTTTCCATTTAATAGACTGTGAACAAGACAGGATTAAGAAGCCTAGATCTTAAGAGCTCGTGCCATCCACTATATTGATATTTTTATTTATTGCTTCCTGAATAAAATTTAGGATTATTTATTGAAAAATGGGACAATAGAAGCTAAGCTGATTACTTTACCCATCCTAGCAGACATAATATATGAACTAATAATGCATAGTTACGCCACATTTCACATAATACTACATTTTATATATTAATTCATTCTCAAATTTTAATGACAACCAGGGAACACCTATTTACAAGCAGATACGAAAATTTGCACAGAACCATGAAATGTAATGCTTCTATAATGAAACATTTTCAGAAACGATGCTAATTCTTATGTTATGACACTAAATTTAATAATTACTGTATAATGGCTGATGCAGGCTCATACGAACGAATGTACGAAGGAAAAAAAAACGTTGTCTTTGGTCATGCCTCTCAGACGACTATGAATACAATCCAACGATACAAGTTCCGAGTTGGTCCGGCTTTCTAAACTTGTGTAACAGCTTCTCAAATGAGTTCAAGTAACAGGCGTATCAATTACTGATATCACAGTTTCAGGTTTAGAGCGCAAGTCGTGCCGAGGATTGGGCATGATCCTCGTTGCGTGTGTGCCGATGCCTTCAGAGACCGCGGCAGTCAAGGGCATTTCCATGATCGTTTCCCAAACACTATGCGTTGCTAACTTTTAGGACTGTCCGATTCGAGGCATCTTAAAAGCCAAAGTTGGTAATTTTTTCCCTGGCAATATTTCAGTTATTAATCTGAATATATTATATATGTTCGTAGTTAACTTTTTGGCCCATAAATAGTTTGACCACAAGTTGCAAGCTTAGAAATTATTGAAAGCACCGAAAGGGATAGTTTGTTTGTACTTTTTTTTTTCAAATGTTTGAATAGTTTGAATAAATTAAGAAAAAAATTGCTGATACACACGTACAACTGAAATGCGATGATGTTTCTACAATGATGTTGTCTGAGTAATTTTTTGTTTACTGACAAATTTAAACTACTCGTGCTTAACAAATAAATCAAACATACGTACTGATTATAAATGATTTTTTTACATATTTTTAATATTTCATTTGATTTACTTCAAATAATATCGGAATATAAACTTATGTTTTTAAAAGTGTGCTTGTATTTGGCTATTATATTTCCGTATTTAAAAAGGTAATACATACGTACTTTAATGAAATTGAATTATTACGCAATTTCGTAGGCCGTGCCATTTTCCATGTCAAAGACACACGGCTGTTCCATTTTGTACTACATTGGCTATTTTCAGTCTTTCTAAAGCCAATTAGAAAATTGCTACAAAACACGACGTAACCATATTACCTATTTTCTTGTAGTTATAGTTTATAATTATTTCTCAATTTACACCGATGATGCATTAACGATTGCAGTGATGTAAGCGATAGCAGTAATGCAAGGGAATGAACTCAACTTATGTCTTAATGTAACCTCTGACAGGCAAACGCACAGTAATTTTAGCATTGGATTATTAAAGGAGTTGTATGAAATAAAGTGCTTTGATGAAAACTAGAAGCACCTAAAATAACATTATTTTTGTCTCGCAGAAAGTAGAGTAAGACTGGTCCAAATGCTAATGCATTTACGTATGTATAACACTTAAACAGTTTCGCTTGGTCGTACGGAATGAACTTACGTCGATTGGACATCTAGAATGTAAATTTTTTTACGCTAGTTGGAAAACCACGCGAAAGCAGGACGCAGAAATTAAGCAGGATTTCCAGAAGTGCTTAGTTTACCACGTACCGGCAACACAGAGGCCGACGTTCCACAAGGTAACTTCTCGCGTGAGACGCGGTGTGGACGACGGCACAAAGTCGCTTCTTGCTCTGTGGCGATATTTTTCTCTTTCAGTTACCTTCTGCTTGTCCGTGATGGAGGGAGGGGACGATACCCCCTCCAGTTTTGCTGTCACGGAGTCAATCAGTTGTCAAACGGTGTTCGATCACAAGTCGCCTCGGTTGTCTTGGGAGCAGGTGGTCCTTCTCCAGCACACTTCTTCCCCCTCCCTCCTTAGCAACCGTGACCCCTACGTCTTTGGCTTGTCATCCCGCGACCCTTTCATAAATCCTTCTCCGTGCCGGCCGAGCGCTCGAGCAACGGGAAGTTTTGATTGTTCTGCGTAACGGACGAGTTTATTTTTGCTGGATCTGGAAGGCGTGCTTGGTCTTTCATTTCCGTAATCTGCGTGTCCCCAACACTGACTCAAGTAATTGCCGAAACAACTGTCAAATTTTCGCTTGTCAGCAATGATGTCCTGTTTGTTTTCGTTTAGTTGTGCAACAAACACTAGCTTTAACAAAAAAAAAATACGTATTGCATAACTTTATTACATCCTATTTACTTTACAACTTTGTCAAATGTTGGTTTAGTGCCATACAAAATCGTTTATTAATTAAAAAGTTGTACTAACCGTAGTGGGAGCCGCGTGGTTTCTGTCGGTTGTTTCGGAAGAAAAGCATTCCAGTGTTGGAACACGGGAGGCAGGCAGGAAGTTGGGCTGAACGTCTCTTCGACAGCGAGGTCACTAGAGACGGAGCAATCTGCTCACGGAAGAGAGATTGGGGAAGGAGTGTGGAGGAATCGGCCATGGCCTTTGTTTAGGACCCATCCCAGCATTCGCCCGGAGCCATTTCGGGAAGCCATTGAAAACCGAAATCAGGATGGCCGGACCGGGACTCGAACCCGTGTCCTCCCGAATGCGAGTCCAGTGAGTTACCAATGCACCTCTTCGCTCGGCTTGGAACACAGAGATTACTTAATTTCCATCTCGATTGCGCACTCTAACTCACACTCATGCTACGATATTTTTCGTACAACAATTTATACTCGAATCAATGACATCACTCATTTATTAGCAAGTCGCTGGGAAATCTTTTAATAACATATGACGAATGGTAATTCATCGAAACGAAGTAAGAAATAGTATCTTTCAGGTGAGGAAGTCACTAGAATTTAACAACCATTTTTGACTGTTTCAGGTGAAGGGCATAAAATGCAAACATTTTGCTCCAGAATAACGGTGGATTAACTGCGATACCAATACGTCCATGGCAACTTTCCTGCACATAAACGTTCTCATTAAGAATGCAATTTGGAATATTTTTCACGGTTTTGCAAAAAAAAATCCAGAATAACTGCATCCTCCTGCGGTTCGATCAAGACTCTCGATTACAGTCGTCAATCTGATGTTTATCCCAATAAGCCATTTGCGTGTCTCAGCAGCGTTTTAATTACGGCTGGCGAGTAGCGTAGGGTAGATTCAACGAATTTTTTTTTTAGGTAAAATTCGTTGTCCCATCAAAGCCTGTTAAGTCAGCTCAAACGCGTATTTAATTACATGTAAACAAAGTACGCCTGTTGCAAACTATAATATATACATAAAATAGAATATTGTCTTAAAGTTATTAGATATTTTTTTAGTTACGAGTGTTGTAGGTTTCTACATATTTTTATTTCTATGTCCATTTGGCGCTGAGGAGGTATAAATATTTCACAGCTAAGTGAGCATAGCAAAACTATTTCCACTTTCTTTATCGACCAAAGTGTAAATTCTTCTTCTGGACGTAAAATTCCCATCGAAATAATAATGATGGCTCTTATACATGCGTGGATTAAGTGATGCTCAGAAACACAAATATGTTAACAAGTATTATTGTAATAAGCATAAAACAAAATTAATTGAGCTGCCCTTTATAAACATTTTTGGTTTATTGAGCACACATTTATACTGCTCACAAAAAGTTTAGCATATATCAGAATCTAGGTTTTTATATTTAATAAAATTAGTTTACGTTTCATGCTGTGCTCCTAATAGCACATAATGTGAAAAAAAAGAAACATAATACTTGTTTACATCATACCAGTAAGAAACAAACAAAAGGTATACACTGAAAAACAACTTAAAAAAAGGAATCTCATCTGTTTCAATAACAACGAAAATTGTCTTCTCAGATATATTGACAAACTTCAATAACGTGTAGGACCTCGACGATTCCTGAGGCACGCTTGTATCCGACAAGGCATGCCAAAAACAAGATCATTAAGCATGTCCAGAGGTAAATTGGCCCATTCCACAATTGCGGCTGTTTTTAAGTCCTGCGGTTGAACCTACTGTGCTTCTGTACGTGCAATACGTATGTCGCTTTGGTGAGGGGGGAGAGGGGGGAGATTTTTACAAGATTCACACAACGTAGGTACTATACTCCTACTAGAAACATACATATTACGTATTCGTTGGCAAACGGGGAATTTGCTAAAAATTTTGCGAGCATAATATATAATCCCCTGCATGTAGGCCTAACTGCTAATTTACTCAATGTGAAATAAATATTTGCACCATCAAGGAAGGGGCTTGAGCGCAATGATACCAGGAAGGAGGGTAAAGGTCGCCAAGAACCAGAATTATTTAAAATTAACACTTGTATGAACAATATGACACAGTATGTCACAGGGCCACCATATTTGCGAATATGTTACACGAGACGTCGTGGCATGGTGGTGTAGAGGTACCTAGAGGAGTCCTGCGGTAATCCATCCCTTCCAGTTAGAATATTCAATCGCAGTTCCTGCAGGTTTTGCAGTACGGGTGGAGCCGCGTTACTGAGGCCGGTAGCATAGCACACATGTCCAATTGAGGATAAGCCTGACAATGCGGCTGGTCGTACCAGAGCGAGCACGGCTTGAAGACACGCTCTTGAGACGGCAGCGGTGTGAGGAAGAGAGTTGTCGTGTTGGAATAGAACACCGTCGTGCGCGTCCACAGACGGCAGGGCGACTGGCCGCAGGGCCTCGAGAACATGCCGCCGTGTCGTCAAAGTGCCCGCGATGAAGACTGACGGTGATCAGGAATCGTGCGAAATCGCACCAGGTCAACTGGACTCGTCGCGACAAACCGTTCTTCTCGGCGCTGTCCGCGTTGCCTCCGAACACGGATACGTTGATTGTCACCGCCAGGCGAGAATCATCAATGAAGATCTCCTGTTGTCATTCTGCATGGCTCCACGAGAGTCGGTCACCACATCTTTGCAGTCCGAGTCAACGTTGCTGTGGTGTTAAGAGCAGTCGTGGTAACGGCCTGCGTGCGTGTGGTCCTGCGTCGCGCGGACGTCTGCCGACGGTACTGGCACTCACGGAATGCTGCAGGGTGGATATCACTGCTCGCTGAATATCCGCAGTGGTGGCGGTTGGGACACTCCGCGTGATGGACAATCTGTTGGTTCTCCCTCGGTGTGGTTCGTGGTGGTCTCTCAGATCCTGCGTGTCGTGCGCGCGAGACTTCCTCTATCCTCTGGCGCCAACAGCGTGCTACGGTTATATCCGCACGACCGGCATGGCGCGCGGTACGACGATATGACCATCAAGCTTCCCACAGACATGCGACGAGACTCCTCTCGAACGCCACCAACTGTTCCGAGTGCGTTGCCGAACTTGTCTCCGAGGCGTACTACACTAAGAAGGAGTGCTGCCGACGCAATAGCACGAGTCGGAATGGAAAGCATGCATTTTTTGTAACTAACTACTCTAAAACTAAGTGTTATGTGAGCCCGCGGTAGGGACGGGAGTTAAGTGCGTCTCATGGCTAAGCCCCATACGTCTACAAGGAAGGGAGAATCACGCAAGGAGACATGCATCACGGCAAAGAGGGATTGGGCTGCAAAGGCCAGCATTTGGCCATGAGAACCTCCCTAAGTGTATTTATAGCTAAACTATATTTAGAAGAGAAAGGGAAAAACTGGCATAGTCACCGTAAAAACCCTTTCGACAGGAAAGAATTAAAAATTGTTTCATGCATTATGATATTTAACAGAAAATGCTACAGGAGACAGAGGATAGTAATCATGCTCGTCATCATGACAGGAAAAAGTGCTAGTAGAGAGGGGGCGGGTGAACTTTCTTTCATTTGGTGCTGGGTTTAACCAGAGTGATACTTGCGCATCACTCTGGTGGGGGGAGAGCGCAATTGGGCAGGTCCCCCTCGAATCCGAATCCCCAGTGGATCCTGAAACTTAAACATAAAATAGAATCAGTTGTCGGTGAGTGCCAGCAGCTGGCACAAACTGACTTTTTCATAATTCTCGCAAGATGGTGGAATGGAAAGCATGTACGGGACGATCTTATATAGTCCGGCAGGTACAGCGAGAACGCCCGTCATTGCTGACGTCACTTACGCGGTCGAGGGCGAAACGTGAGTCATCTGCATGTCTCAAATATGAAAACCTACCCACCAGGTTTCATTCCTTTCGGTTTCTTTGTTGCGGCTGCAACTACGTTTTTTTTTTGCCTATGAGTGTACTTTAAGGTACACATATTGGGATTCTTACGGTTGTGTTGGCAGGAAATAAAAAGAAAACGTAATTTTTAAATGAAGTTAGCCTATATGCGTTTTTTTTCTTGTCATGCGTCCCCGGCGAACGGCTCCCGGGGACTTTCACAGGAAGACCCCGATGGCACCCACAATCAACACCACACAAGGCGCTCGAAACCTGCTCTCACTCATTAGCCCAAAAAATCCACAAATATGTAATAATTTCAAATGGTTTGGAGCAAAAACCGAGCAGTGTTAAGTTTGCCAAAAATAGTTTGATATGACAAAATTTACCCACAATCTACACAACTAAATACAAATTGAAATACTTATCTTGTCAGTGTCATGGCTAAGCCTAGACTACTTCGACCCGAAGTGCGCAATCCGAACTATACAAATATACCGTAAGCGAGCTGACTTTGTGACACAGAATTTTTAGCTGTTATTTAAATTTCCTTACATTTCAAAGCGGAAATTTGTACTGTCCAGTGATTCGATTGACACCACTGAATATCTTAAACATCCGACTGAAATAGGGGGACATTTAAATATGATTTTTCGAGTTACAAAGTCACCCCAATTTGTTACGAAGTGATCCCCGCTTACGGTACCTTAAAATCACGTTTATTCCTCCATCGTTAGTGTTCGAGAACATACCAGCACCAGAATCGTCCGTGATAATCTTACAAACAGGCTGATTCAACTCTTCATCAAAGTAGAAACATCGTCGGTGTTTGCCCAGCCTCGGGCAGGAAACATACGTTTTGTTTCTCCTTTTTTCCTTGAGAGTACGTGCGTGATATATTGACTTTTGTGATTCGTAGATTAATTTGACACATTCATGTATAACAGCCATCGTGACAATTTCAATGTGGGTTTTTTTTACGTTTGAAAGAAGGATTTGCACTACATTCGACAAAGCATGTAGATCGATATTTGAAATACGTTCACTTAGATATGAATTACATATACCCCACAATCACCAGATTGACTCAGAAAGAAAAGTATGAACGAGGCTACTAAATATATGGCCAAACAAAAATGTATAATAATTTTGCGAAAAAAAATTTCTTTGCCAAAAAGAACATAAACTGCGACTAACTAAAATATACGTTTTTGCTGTGCTCAGTTTCAAACAGGTCCTTTCGTATCCTCCAACTTTTTTACGCATAGTCAGTGTGCTCATAAACCCAACCGTTCTCTTCCTGATGACCAGCTTTCGTGTCCCCTTTCTTCTCTGAGTTTGCCACAGGATGGAGGTGGTTGGAGTCCCCGTTCCTCCTACTTATTTCTCGTGGAATGATGGACAGCGCAGAGTAAAGCACAAGGAAATTCGCGCACCGAAGAAGTTCAGGCCATTTCGTCGACTTTCGCTGGATTAGAAGGAGCAAGGCATCTCCTTGAGTCCGACTTCGCCTTCGTCCTTTCCCTTCACACAACCTCCCGTGCTGGTCGCTTAGCAGAGTCCAAGCATCAACATGTCTGTAGTTGCTGTGCAAGACAGGAATGCTGTACGTCATTGCAGAAATACAGACGATATTAGTTTAAATTCATAGTCGTGGCAGTTAAATAAATTCTTGCGGGAACTATAATTTCAGCTCACCATTACCATCGATTGGTTTCCGACCATTGTTTCTCGATATCGACGAAATTAAAAAAAAAAAAGTGCTATCTGTAAAAAATGTTAAAGAACGAATAGTTATAAAGTTTATAGGCTACATGCGCGAACCGATATAAAATCAATACCTCTCAAAAATAAAAATAAAACGCATGTGAATTAAGGCCTTCGCTTTGTGTAGGTTGGCAATTCTGGGGCTTTTCAACTAAACCTATTTTATGCATCTAGCAATGGCAAGCATGTCTTAGCATACGTTCGAACAAAGTACTCCAGGCATCTGATAATGGCTTCTGAGAAAACAACAGTGATAGGGCAATGGAAAGACAATGGAAAACACTCGATACAACCATGTTTCACGAAGCCTTAAAGGTGGACATTTTGCTAAAGTAATACAGAAATTAATTTATATTTTTTAACATCTATTGACTTCCCAGGCTTTGCTTACTAAATAACTTTACTTTTTTGTACGAAGGGATCAAAACTAACACCGTCACTCAGTTGTGCACCGTCGTTACTAGGAACGCGAGGCTCAATAACAAAGAGATCAGCCGCAGGATACCAGAAGGCCGAAATGAGCAGGCTCTCGCGAAATGCCCCCGGGAGACTTATGGCCAAACTAAACCGCCGTATGCGATGCAACTTCACGGACTCATCCCGCAGTTGGTGTCGACTCCAGGAATCTCCGGTTGCAGTAAACTGCGCTACATTTGGCAAAAAAAAAAAAAATAAAAAAAAAATAGATGGGTGGTTGAGGGAAGGCGAAGGAGGGATATGTTGAATTCCCGCAGATGACAAGCCAAGATGAGTTGCGCTTGTTTGTTGCGAAGATGAAGACAAAGCATGAATCAACAAAAGGCATGGTGGTTACGGGGCAGGGAGGGGTGGGGGAAATTGCGGTGAGATAGGGGGGAATGGGTCTCCGGGAATGAAACAAGCTTGCCTGCGAGTCCAACCCCCCTGTAAATAGGAAAACGGAGGGGGCTGCAGGGTAAAAAAAAAAAAACAACTCCAGGCGGGGGAAAAAGAAAGGGTGAGCGAGAGAGAAAAAACAAATCATTTTTATGGGAGCAGTAAAGATAAACAGTTGACGTCTCCCAGAATGGACACGGCGAATACTGTGAGGAGTTACAGAAGACAGGGTTTTGTGTGCCTGTGTGTGTGTTAGGGAGGGGGATTGCTGTGCCGGGTATGTTTGGCGTACCGACCGCTAGGGCGCACGCTCTTCACACAATGCCGTCGAGGTGTTAGATGCTGACGATTGTTCCTGTCGCCGGCAAGGAATTTAACATGAAGCGTCGTTTCGAACCAACGGATAAGTACTGTGATCAAGGAACATAGACTGACATTTACCTAAATGTTTGTCATGGTGTTCCATCACTCTTACTTCGCGAAGGACATTTAATTCATTTAGTTTAACTGTTTCCCAAAATTGTTCTATTATTTTTAGGAGAAAAAGTAGTCTTGTGGCTGCGTAGGAGTATTTAAATGTCTGGAAGTGTCCCACACTTTCCTCTGTCAGGTGAATGAATATGCATAGTCTGGCTTTCTGAACTTGCAGTAACAATAGGTATTCTTCATCATCCCTGTACTGAATACATGAATACGATATACAACTTACTCTTGTTCATACCACTACTGTAAACACGGTATTGATAAATAGTAGTTTACCTTATTTTGTGTAAAATTGCGTTCATATAATTTAATGCGAAAAAAACATCTAATACATTACGGGCTACCTAATACTTTGTATAATAGCGTAATGATGTGATCAATTGACTATTCCCATTAAAATTAGCATTGTTTATTCATAAAGACGCGATAACGTATTGCAAGCTCACAACGATTTTGCTTTAAGGAGGAGACTTAAACGCTAACTGGTAATCATCTGTTTTATTGCGATATTTATATTAAATTTTTACACAAGTTTAATTGCGAACGGTTTCGTTAATTAACATCAACGAATATTCGATGTTTTTTTACCTCGAGTTAGGGCGCAATTCCTATCATGATTAATTATTTGTAAGCACTGGGCCAGTTTTAAAGTGGCTCTGTATCCTATAAGAACATTATAATAGCTGTCTATGTTCTAAACTATGCATCATTAGACCAAAGCATTAAATTTTTAATATGGTATGCGTGTTTCTAAAAATAATTTTAGAAATGTAGTTGATTAACGACGGAAAAGGCATGTGGTTAGTGGGAGAGAGTGATTCTCATAGCCCGTTGCTAGTAAACAATACCGATGAATAAATGGCTCTAATTTGACTGAAAACAATTATTAGCATACTGTAATTTGAAATAGCCTTCCTAAAATAGGTTTTTAAATACTCTAAGTTTTCATTGTTCCAATATAGACAAATTTGTTAAAATAACACTATTAAATGTGTAAACTTAAGTGGATATGCTTGAATAACACGGTTGGGTATTAAAGTAGGTTGCTAAACCTAAAGTAAAATAGTTAATATTTAAAAAAATTTAATCGACTATTTTTAGGAACTATTTTAATAGCATAAATAAATGTGCTTCGGTTTCTTTATATTTGTCACTACACATATCGAACTTCTTGACCATTATATTGCCGCCGGAAAATGAAGAGTTGGAGGACGTAATTAAATCTTAAGTAAAATTGTTCGTAAAAGAATTAAATATTCAGAAAAACCTGGAACATTTAGCACTTATGTTCGGGTTACACGTGATGGTTTGGGGTAGATTACTCCAGGTGATTCTTCGTACCTTCACAGCCACAGAGGAACTGGGCACTCTTAGCTAGGTTTCTTGAATTATCTAATTTCCTCTCGATTATTACAAGTGTATACCTAAAATTTAAAAGTCAAGTTTTCGGCAACTATTACACATTTGTGTGAAGAGGTTAATTGACTTGCTGGAGGTGACCTCTCGTGGCGCCGCCGGTCTTCACTGCGGGAGGTTCTGAGTTCGAATCCTAAGTAAGGCATGGGTGTTATTTAAAGTTAGGTCATAAGTTAGTTTGTAAGCCGTCCCCTGATAGGCCTTCAGGCATAATACCGGGGGGCGTTAATAAGCCTTTTCGAAATACCAAAATTCCAAACTTACTGGCAAATCGGAATTGTGCAAGAAAATGTTTTTATTGCAGATGAATCTGTGCTATTCTGCTACAAAACACAGACTGAGATTCGTCCACCTTTCTTTGATAGAACTCCGACCTATGCTTATTGTGACGAAGAGTGGAAAATTGTGAACTTCGAGTCAAAGTAGCAGTCAAGGAGTCACAGTACCTGCATACATGTATTGATTGAATGCTGACTGCGTGAGTGGTTGTGGGACTGCTTACGCCTCTGTATACTCGGATCTGGACTGGAAGAACGCTTCGAGGATTTTTGTCTAATTTAATGTATCTGAAAGGTTCTATGCGATGTCAAACAGCTCTTCTGTCTAAGGTTGTAAAATTTAAATTCCCTGCTCTTCCTCTTTCATCCTTTTACTTACACTGAGCTGACAAAAGTCATGGGATAGTAATCTGCTTATATACAGATGGCAGTAGTATTGCGTACAAAATGTATAAATGGGCAGTGGATTGGTTGGGCTTTCATTTGTATTCAAGTGATTCATGCGAAAAGGTTTCTGACGTGATTATGGCCGCACGACGGGAATTAACAGACTTTGATCGCGGAATGGTAGTTGGAATTCGACGCATGGAGCATTCAATTTCGGAAATGGTTAGGGAATTCAACATTCCGAGATTCACAGTGTCAAGAGTGTGCCGAGAATACCTAATTTCAGGCATAACCTCCCACCATGGACAATGCAGTGGCCGGCCGACCGCCTGCGTTTAATGACCGAGACCAACGACGTGTGAGCAGAATGGTCAGTGTTAACAGACAAACAACACTGCGTGAAATAACCGCAGGAATCAATGTGGGATGTATGACGGACGTGTCCGTTAGGACAGTGCGGTGAACTTTGGCTGTACGGGGGTTTCCCAGCAGAAGACCGACTCGAGTGCCTTTACTAACAGCACGACATCGCCTGCAGCGCTTCTCCTGGGCTCGTGACCATATCAGTGGGACCCTAGACGATTGGAAAACCGTGGCTTGGTGAGATGAGTCCCGTGTTCAGTTGGAAAGAGCTGATGGTAAGGTTCGAGTGTGGCGCAGACCCCACGAATCCATGGACCCAAGTTTTCAACAAGGAACTGTGCAAGCTGGTGGTGGCTCCATAATGGTGTGGGCTGTTTTTACATGGAATGGACTGGGTCCTCTGGTCCAACTGAACCGATCATTGACTGGAAAGGGTTGTGTTTTGCTACTTGGAGACCACTTGCAGCCATTCACAGACTTAATGTACCCAAACAACGATGGACTTTTTATGGATGACAATGTGCCATGTTACCGGGCCCACAACTGTTCGCGATTGGTTTGAAGAACATTATGGACAACTCCAATGAATGATTTGGCCACCAAGATAGCCCGACATGAATCCCATCGAATATTTATGGGACATCGTTGAGAGGTCAGTTTGTGCACAGAATCCTGCACTGGCAACACTTTCGCAATTAGGAACGTCTATAGAGGCAGCCTGGCTCGATATTTCTATCGGGGACTTGCAACGATTTGTTGAGTCCATGCCACGTCGAGTTGCTGCACTTCGCCGGGCAAAAGGAGGTCCAACACGATATTAGGAGGAATCCCATGACTTTAGTCACCTCAGTGTATAATTCCCTTGCCCCCTTTTTTTCAAATTACTTTGTCTTCTTTCTTGTTTGTGTTTCCAAAAGAATTAAATGAAGGTTTTTATAATACCTGCCTAAGACCACCATTTCCATTACACAAAACATTCCTTAGTAACATCTGACGTCTGCTCTCTGCTACTGTATTGTATTTCTCGTCGTGCCACCTTTTTGTTTCGCGAAGATAAATGCAACTCATTAAGGGCTACCTTGGCATTTTTACCTTCCTCGTAGTAATCGGAATGAAGTTTGCTTTAAATTTGAGGAGAGATTTTCTTGCAAAGAAGCAGCATTTACTCGCGACAATAAATTAAAAAATATTTCAACGTTATATTCTGCATTTACAATAATTTTTTAATTATTTCAATATGTTGTACTATTTAAATTGCTCCAAATAAAAAATATAAACAATAAAAACTAGTATTACATTTTATACCAAACACAAGTCCTTAGTCAGCATTGATTTGCTGTTCCTTGTTAACATGTAATGCCTCCACCTACATAGATTGCTGAAATTTTTCTCATACTTCATTTTCATCATATCATATGTTTGATTCAGGATTTGAGAATGAATTTATATAATCATACTCAACTCGTGATACACTAATAAATTATGTCCAGTGAAGAAATAAATCGTACTGATACAAGCGACCATGTGCAGTGAAAATTATTTTGTGTGCCTGTTCTCTAAATCCGAATGCGTGATATCTATCAGTGAAATAACGTTCACTGAAAGTCAGTCGATAAGCTACTGCTGACCAGCGAACCAACCAAATTAACTGGGAACAAGTGATTTATAGCAGTGACATTCTTGACATTCAGTGGGAGATCTCAAATAAATCAATGGAATTCAACCACCACATTAATTAGTTATCATGCACTGATTATCAGTTGCTCAATTCTCACTGTTTTCACTGATTTGGCTCAATTCTCACTGTTTCAAGTTTAGAGTGTATGCATGCAGCATCCAATAAGGTGATTTTGAACTATTTGTGATGGGCCTATCAACTAACACTCTTGGTATGGACTGTCAAATCAACTTCTGGTAGTTTATTACAATAAAGACTGCTGCAATGCTCGTACAAAAATAATTTTCTTTTAGGATTTCTTTCCACTTCATAATTGTCTTTATATGTTTCACTCCTGCTGTTTCTACACACGTATTAAATTCAATTTTTAGCCGAACTGAGAAATATAATATAGCACACAAACGTGCAACATACTTCCATTGCTATTTCATTTACCAGCTTTAAATCAAAATAATTAAAATCTTTTAAGTAATTATTGTCGCATTGATTGTGCACTCACATTTCACCCAGTGAGATTCAAGGGCGCAGCGTTACTAAGACAGTATGGATTCTAACTACACTGAGTTGACGTCTATACTCTTGACTTTAAAACAAAGCTTCATGTAGTTAAGCAATGTAACTTTTGAGAAAGAAATTGCATTTTTTCCTTGTTTCCTCATCGCAATAAATGGGCCGCGGTGGCTGAGCGGTTAGCACACTCGCCTCCCACCAAGGTGAACCGGGTTCAATCACCGGCCTGGTCACTCCCGGATTTTCGCAAATGGAAAGTGCTGGACGATGCCTGCTGGTCGGCAAGTTTTCTCGGGAATCTCCCGTTTCCCCCGCCCTTTCATTCCGGTGCTGCTTTATACCTACCTCGCCTCACCATCATCGTCTCTCAAGACCTCGCTGTTAAGAGTATTGCAATTAACGTGGTTTTAAAAGTACAAAACAGAGAAAATGTGGTACACATGCGACACTAGCGCTTGCCTAGTGGCGAAAACTTTTGGTTGCCAAACTTTTAATGTTGGTCTTCCCAACATGTAGTGGAAGTAACCTTAGTTGGACTCACAATAGTCCATCGCATCCGTCAGTCGTCAGTCCAATCGCAGGGCCTCTTTTTTTTTTTCTATCCGTCCATCCGTCAAATACGTGCCAAACTTAACCTTTCGACGGACGGACGGACGAGCGACCGCCTTCTGACGACATTCCTTAGACGTGAATACCCACTTTAAAATTAAATGCGAGGCAGTGGATCTGTGTTTATTTATCTATGGTGGTACATCCAGAAAATTAAAAAAAAAAAAAAATTAAAAAAATCTGTTACCATAAATTCTTATCACGTAAATTATTTCCCCAAAATATTTTTCTCTTCAAAATGTATTTCCTACCAAAATATATCTCAAAATAAATAAAGATCGTGATATTAAGTTGTCACAATGAAATTTTACCTTACAGAAAGATTGACGGACGACGGATTGTCCTGAATAACTTTCAAATGACGGACGAAAACGACAGACGGATGACTGCTGGACGGACGGTCGACTGGCGGACACGACGGACTGTTGTGAGTCCGACCTTAGGGCGTTGGCCACAGAAATTTGTTATCTTATATTTCTGCCACATACTATTAAACCTTTATACATTATCAGTACCTAATTACTTTTTCCTAGCAAAAAAAAATAGCGTATTTTTTTTTTCGCTTCAATGCATGTCAAAATCACAATTTTAATGTTTTCGAAATGTAAAAATAATGAAAACTTACTTACGAACAGAAATTAGATTATTCACACTGAAAGAAGGTGACAATAGCTACTACAAGTCTTCTATAAAATCGTGCAAGGCTATTTTTTTGTAATTTCAAAAATAATTTCTGAAAATAAGACAAAATATTTGCATTTTTTTATTTGCGGCTGCCTCTGAATTTTTGTAAAATAATCTTTGCTGAGCAGAACTTAAAATGAATTAAGGGAAGACCTTTCAATTGCTCGTGTTAAATTTTCTACAAATAGTTTGGTTTATTTTATTTGTACATTACAAAGACAGTAAGAGTTTAATTTTTGGAACTCTATCTGAAAAAAAAACATGCAATAAAAAAAATTCATATAATGAAAAGGTAGTCACTATAATGTATACAAGTTGAACAGTGTGCGGTAAAAATATAAAATTGCACCTTTTTTTTTCCTTTAGAGTGTCGGCTAAAAACTTAATAATTTTATATTTGCACAAAACATTACTCAACTATTATGCATTATATGTAACGCCATTTTCGTTGAATAAAAAAAATGTGCACTTTATATTTATTGAATAACTTTGTCAAATACAAAAATTTCTTGTTTTGCTGCAGCCACAATAACTTGTACGAATGAAAAAATTGACAAAGTAAACTAATGCTGTGGGTTACCGCGTAAAACATATCTAATCACCTAATAACAGACCATATATATGAATAAAAAATATATGTATTAAGCAATTTTTGCATGCTGTAAAAAATTTTCTTTCAAAATTCATGAACTGTTATTTGGTGATTACATATATGTCAAGCGGTAGCCCATGGTATTTATGTATGTTGTAATTTTTTTTTCCATTTGTACAACCTAGTTAGTATTTATTATTATAGTTGAAGCGGAACAGAAAAATTCTGCATTTCACATCATATTATTAAAAAAACATAAAGTGAAAATTTTTTTTATTCCAGGAAAATTTCATAATTAAGACATTAAATAATAACTTGCTTAACACAAACGTCATATTGTTTAGAAACGTCCGTACTAAGTCCTCCAATGTTCCTAAAAATCTTTCTTGGAAAATATCTCCTCCTTATATGTCTTCGTGGCATGTTGAGTCACTGTCACTGGTTAAATCACTGTTTCTGGATGAATCACTGTTCCTGGTTGAATCACTGTAATGAAATATGGTTGTTTCGTAAGTTAGTTGGAACTAGCGGAGATTTTCATGTTTGTTACTATTATAAAATAATTAATTTTTTGGTATCCAACATCCCTTAGTAGGTACTCCGTGTACGTATGGTTGCGGAGTAGCAGGGCGGGGGTGGAGCGATGGACTTTTACGGCTGGCCGGAAGCGTTTCGCCCGGTAATTCGTACAGATCGTCTGCTAAGGGGGCCCGGCAGAAGAACAGTAGGAGCGTAGAGAGGACAGGAGGACAGGAAAAAAAAAAAGCAGGAGTTGGAAGGAAATACCTGTGATCCTCGCCTGTCGCCATGCATCCACATTTGCTCCAGCCATCCTCCTCCGGCCCACTGTAAACAACGCCCCGCCTCTGGCGAGGTATAACGGCCTCTTTAACCGCCAAACACTGTTTTATAGCTCAGCGACTGTATGGCCACCTCCCATCCCTCCTTCTTCGCTGTTACTATTTTTCACACTTAAGTTTTATATTGCCCGCCGCAAACGAGGGAAATACAACTCTCCGGATAAGTAGTTCTAGATGATGTGTAGCCCGCACACGTGTGAAGACGCCGTAGCTCTGGAATGAAGAACGAAAATTGCGGTTCCTGGTCTGCGGTTTGCAGAATGCGAGGCGCCTGCCAACCTGGCGCTGGAAGTCTTTTTTTTTCGAAACCATTAAATCTCCACACACGACATAACCTTATACGTCTCATGTATCTCAGCATACGCCCTGTAGCGCTAACCAGGGCGACACAAAGGAGCGAAACTAAACTTTTCAAAACATCTCTTAATGATAGCGTTTTATTTCCAGCAGAGTATAAGTATTTGTTAAATGTCTTAAAACGAACACGAGTTGTTCTGTTTAGAAAATATATTTTTCATATAAGAAACAACTGGGTGCCATAAAAAAAGTTTATATGAAACAATGATAAAAACCTGTAAAGGTCACCCCTGAATGATATCTTTTCTACAATTTTTATAGCAAAATACTTTGGCTTGTACTGATTATTTTCAAACATACGTGCATGCAAATAACAAACACTATCCAGAAAAAAAACTGTTACAAACATTATTGTCAAACTACTGACGGACTTCAAAATTTTCCCTTTTAATTCCATGACCGGAAGGGTCTGATAATACTGATCTCATCATGAAGTCCAGAAGCTGCTTCTCTACGAGCCTGCAGCTTACCCTTGCTTATTCAGCACCAGAAACATAGCTCCCCTCCTCAGTGAACGGTTTTAAAATGTTACATTTCAAATTTAACCAATCAGAAGGCTGAAATATAAGAAAATAGTGTCTTTGTTGTTGTAAGTATCGCCACGTGCCACGCAGCGGACATCACGTCCGACACCACTTCCGCATTTTCTGAAAAACCCTGCTGAAGTTCTACTTTCATGCTATTACTCCGCCTCGCGCAAAGCTTTAACCAAGTATAGAAAATTACACCCGAGGGACAACGCACCGCATTCATGTGAACTCAGTTTAATAGTATCTTACATGAGAACTATTTCTTACTAGGCATTACCAACTTGCCTATTTTCTCCCTGCTTTTATTCGTATTAATTACGACTTGTAGATTATATACGAAATATAAGTAAAAAAAAATCAATTTAACCAATAATAAGATACTTCTACTTGAACAGAAGCATAAATATTTTGCTACACAGGACATATTTTGGAAACAACAAAACAGGTCACACACGGGGTGATTTTTCAAAGGTTTTAATGCAGAAAGCGTGAAGATACAGTGAACCGACTGTAAAACGGTATCACAAAAGTTGCGGGGAATTTCGTAGGTTATCATAAAGATGTCGAGATAGCAGTCCTGTTCAACGCCTTAATCAAGAGTAACCCTACTCCACCGTTCTTTTCCCTTCAAGAGCAGGTAAGCAGTGATCTCGAATCAGTTTAGTCGTCGACGCTTGCGCTTTCGTGGTTCTTCGCCGCGTCCGTCGTCACTTCTTCTGCGTCGCCCCGCGAGTTCTTTCTTTCCTCCGCCACGGGCCTCTTCTTGCCGTCGGCCCGCGCCGCGCGTGGTTATTTAATAAACGCTCAATTTACTTTGAGCAAGACGGCGGCGGTAGTCACGGGTCTCTATTCCTTTCCTCCGGTCGTGATCGAGTTAACAGCAGCAACTTGAGGCGGGAGTCGGCGTGCCGATCGGCCGGCGTCTGGCCCCCCCCGTCTCTGAGCCACGGTCGAGTTTGGAGATATTTGTGCGGCTTTTGAGGGGGATCAATCCCCGCCATCTTAAATTTATTTATATTTCACCACAACTTACATTTTATTTGGTTCAAAGAAATTCTTCGCATGGCATAGCATAAATAATAGCTTCTCAAGCTTTATCAAGTTGTTATATTTCACTCCCCTCATTAATTTTTAACTAATAAAAGCTGGGGAGAGGTAAGTGATCATTCCTGAGAGCGACTACAGCAGCTAAACTTCCCGCAGTAGTCAAGCAACACCAACTTCAGAAAACGTACAAAGGAATATCCGGCGTAGTGTCGTTCCGTAAAATTCAATACAAAATCTTTAATGCAGGTTTTTGGCGAAATTTCTCAAAATTGAAGGTGACTGACACCCCATAACATCGAGGTCTCGAGAGCCGACTAGGGTGAAGCGAGTCGAGCATGGAGCAGCACCCGACTGCAAGGGCGGGGGAAAACGGGAGATCCCCGACAAAACCCGTCGACCAGCGGCACCACCCGGCACGATTCCCACGTGCGAATATCCTGGAGCGATCCCGCCGGTCATTGAAGCCGGTTCGCCTGGGTGGGAGGCGGGTAGTTCGCCCACCACATCACAGCGGCCCCCACACACGGCGGAGCTGACATATTTCGGTCGGCGCTTTGGGGCTTTGCTTACAACGCCTGGAGCCACGCAGTTTAAATGGGGAATCAATTTTAAAGAAAATCCTTCTCAATGATTCAGTTAAAAAGACAATGGTTTGAAACAAGAAAATATTCTACGTGACACTTATTTAGGAATATTGGCACATAAAAAAATCTTGGCAAATTTTTTGTTTATATATATATTTTTCTTAAATTCAAAATTTAAATTTATTTTTTACTAAAATATTTATAAATATATACTTATTTTTTAAATTACTTAATGCGGCAGTATTCTCTGAGAATGTCGCGTTGAATGTGCATGTTTTTTTTTTTAACATTTATCTTAAAGTTGATGCAGTGAGAAGCTATTTCTTTAGCACTTATTCCCCATTTAAACACTGTGGCTGTATACATGCTAGGCACACGCTTAATGGGGTGGCATCCGTTCCACCTTAAATTTTCCATACAAACCTTCGTAATGAAAATTTAAGGCCAGACATAAAAAAAACAAGCTAGACATGACATAGAAGACTACTTAACGGATTTCTTGAAACTTGCATGGTTTCAATTATTTTACCATGTGGGATTGACATTACCAAATAATTTGTTAACATTTGGTTACGGTTACAGAAGTGAAACTAATCATGTAAGTAAAATAAGTTGGATTCGGAAATAACTGTTAATATGTGCCGTGTGGCTTGACTAACCTGGTTTTCAAATATTGACTCTGAAAATTAAGCTATAAGCGTAAAATACGCAAATCCAAGATGGCAAGGATACTTCCTCCTTATGCCAGACGTAGAGAGGCTTCCAAATTTTCAAACAGTGCACTGCACCCAACTTCTACGAAAATTGTCAGAACAAGTACCATATAAAATGCATACGATATAAGAAATTAGGTATATGCTTTTATGACTGGAAATAATTTGTTAGAATTTAGTTATTTGAATATTTTAAAAAAATCAAATAAAAAGTTAATATATTTTAAATCAAACATTAAGAGTATTTCCATTCCGAATTCTTCAAAGAATACATTTTACGAACCTCCCTCCTCTTCGTCAATCAAGACCAGCATAATAATTACTCTAATAATATGTAATTAAGAAAGTAATAATTTATACATACTATTTTAATAATTACTTTACGCACAGCCGTCTCAGTTATAAAAATGATAACATTCGTGACTGAACGAATTAATTATTAAAAATATTTGTAAACATTGTTAAATTTTGTTATTGTACATAGAGTACTTACTATTATAATCTTGGATGAGGATAATTTTTATTTGCAAAAGGTGCATTGGTATAGCATTCAAAATAGGAAAACTCGTATAATTTTAATTGAAAAAATGCATTTATTAAATAATTTTTAAAATATTCAAACAAGTAAATTCTTGGAAAATATTTTTCAGTTTACATTTATGAAAATTTTGGTGACGTCTGTACTACTTTTCAATGTACTGTACATGTTGTGCAGTCGAATGAAGTGCTCCGCTGGAAGACACTCAACTTCCACCTTAATAGCGAGGACTTGAGGACCGGCGAAGATGAAGTGAGGTGAGCACGCAGCACCGTGGGAATGCAAGGGCGGGGAAACATAAGATCCCCGAGTAAACCCGCCAGGCAACGAGAACATGTGAAAAATCCGGGCGACCCCGCCTGAAATAGAACCCAGTTCACCTTAATAGGAGGCGGGTAGTCTGACTAATACACCGACGCGAACCACAGCACATTAGAGTATGCTTTGGCACTCTTCTCAAGTGCACTTCCTTTCCACACTTCGTAAGATATGCTTTAATTTTGACGAAGAAATTTCTTGGTTGTACACAAGTATTTTACTATGTTTTATTTTAAATTTCTGTCTGCTTGTTATGGTAAAATGGTTTCATACATCTATACAGTATTTTGGTAGGAGTTTTTAATGAACGGTGATAAACTTTTTCTGCGACCTTAAACAAGTCCAATGACTATAATTAAAAACGCAGTTTAAAAAATCATCATAAAATGTATTTGTTAAAAATTTTAATTTGTATTTATTTTAAAAAGTATAGTTGAAACAATGTTTTAAAAATTTGAAATATTTTATAGTTAATTTAGTTGAAAGTTAAAAAATATACTATTTACGAGAATTCTTATTCTGAATTATGGAAACGGGAAAAGTAACATTTTTTTGTATAAATAAATATATAAGAACTTTTATCTACATACATATTGCTATTGAGGTTAACAACCACTCCTAAAGAATACATACGAAATAAACATGTAAAAATGTGCCTGCATTAAACTTTACAATACTATTTTGATCAATTCATAAACCTGCAATTTATAGATACAAGCAAAACTTTTTTGGCACATTTATTTACTGGAACGTTTGGGTAAATTTCACTCATTTTAAATTAATAGAATTTTCTTAACTCAAAACATTTTCCAGTCAAAAATGTCACATATACAGCTAGTTAATATACTTTCCTCTTCACAACTATGCAAGTAATTTCAACAGTTTATTCAAAGTATTACATAGTAATATCACTTACATTAAAAATGTTAAATCGGAAGGAATTTTCCAAAAGATTTGATGGCATACGATCGTGTTGTTCCTGAGATATATAAGTAAATATTATATACAATTTTTAAGTGACGTTTCATGTTACCGTTTGCATGCAAGATTTATAGCCAGATATTTTTATAAACTATTGCTACATGTCACTTAAATTTTAATTTCAGGATACGATATCATTCAACG
The DNA here is from genome assembly GCA_002778355.1 of Clitarchus hookeri. NCBI lineage: Eukaryota > Metazoa > Arthropoda > Insecta > Phasmatodea > Phasmatidae > Clitarchus > Clitarchus hookeri. The sequence goes on along the minus strand of NQII01000525.1, from coordinate 113,175 downwards.
TCTCCTACTAAAGTGTTTATAGATTAGTGTATTCAAAGTACACAGAAGTGTCACTATACCAAGTGCAGTTATATTTGGTTTTGTTGTTCCAAAAATGTACTGTGTAGAACAAAACTATAACGAGACAACTATTTTAAGTATATATATTTTTTAATGTTTAATTCACCCTTTTGCCATATTACTATCAGTATATCAAATTTTTTCCCATACGTTCAGGTATTTTCATAAATGTAAAATTAAGTTTATTTAATTTAATGTGGTACTACGTCACAAAATGGTGCAGGTATAAATAACTGAATTTAATATTCACTTCAGCACTGACAACATACAATTTTTGGTTGAAATAGGTATATTTTTTGGTACAAAACCTAAATATTAACATAGTAACTATTTTGAAAATAAGTAATATGTTTTCATGGCTGCTTACCATAATACCACTTGTCTGCCGAATTTGGCCGTAACTGTTTGAGTTCTTTCCGAGGTATGCTTTAAAAGCTCTTATTTTTTCATGTTAACTTACCTGTTCAATATTTATATGATCTGCATTTTAGAAATAACTTATGATGGTTTTTATTTAAAGTAGCTATCTTCCAAAGGGTGGAGTAATAGGGGTATGTCTTTCTGAATTAAGTGCTAATATGGTAAAATATCACGTACAAATTTTGGTTCGAATCAGCTGAAATTTCCTTAGGCAAGTCATAGCATAAAATTTTTTTAATGTTGGCCATTTTGAAAATGAGAACTCGTTTTAGTTTAAAACTATAAATGCTGATTATACTTATTGTTTATTATAAGTTTATAAAGTTTTTTTAAATCAGTTTTATGATTTCACGAGTTTTTAAGAACGTACACACATTCTGACGCACATACTGACACAGAGAGAGGAGGGAGGATGAACTTAAGACTATCTTACCTTCTAAAATTAGGCTAAAACGGCGTTTAAAATCTTACATAAGAAAAACGCCTTCCTCAAATTTGGAAAATGTAATATTTGAAGAAAGTAATACTGAAATATCTAGTAGCATGATATCGTACAATTACAAGAGCTGACAAAATACAATTTGGTGGGTGTAAATTGGTTCAGAATTAACGGTGAATTTTCTGAAGTCCTGCTTTTTTTTTCAATATTAAAATACAAAAAATTGTATGGTCCCAATAATTGGTATAAATGATCTGATCATCTGACACCGTGAAATTGCAAGGAGCAGAAATATAACACAATTACAACAATTCAACATGTTTTGTACAAGTTAAAAACCATTAAAGGCCAGATTCAATTGCATCCCATAAAAAAATCTGATTAAAAACAAAAAAAAAAGGAGTAGTTATTTTCAAATTTTCATTTCAGAGTTGCTTTAGACACGTAGTTCACTGTTTGCGTTAAAATGCATGTAATTGTAGGTTGTAATTTTTTTTTCCAAGGGTGGGAACTAACCATATTAAAAAATTGTAACTGTTTCGACGTAAAGGGAATATGACAGCTACGAATTACCCAACCTACGTGTCCCATCATTGGACTTTAATTATTTTTTTCAATACCACTGACAAAGCAATGTGGATTGGTTTTTATATAAGAACACTGTACATATTCATAAAACCGAGCTTTGAAATACTAGCATACTTCTTTAGACTGAATTATAATGCAATAAAATCAATAACTTTGTTGCACTACTAAATAAAAACGTACCCCGAAGTGAATTTCTAACAACCTGATTTCGACGATTTGGCTGGTTATGGGCAAGTTGATTCTAGTACAAGCGCAAAACTTGAAAATAAACCTACCTCAGCTTTGGTCTACGAACTCATGCCACGGAATCACCAGGAAAAAAATGTGTAGAGTTGGCAAACATGCTCCATGCTTACGCTCAAACAGGGTCGCCAAACCATAGACTAAAGATGAGGCAGACCGATATCGCTGGCTGCGTACAACCAGTCTCCGTGTTCTAACATTGATAATGGTTGGCGTGAGTGTNAGGTGCGCATTAGCCACTCCCTGTCCCAACATTGGACTGCTTTTCCGCCAACACAACTAGCGAAAACGACGTGGATTGAATTTGAGGTTAGAACACTGATTAGTAAAAAAAAGTGCTTTGAGATGTATGTATACTTCCTGTTACTAGTTTTTAATGCAGTTCGATCTAATTCAAATTGGTAAAAAAAAGTATTTTTTTTTTTCATATAAAAGTGCTTGCCATTTAAAAATTAAGGTATAAACAATCACGTTAATCACTGTTGACTATGTGACACTGAACTGTTAGTGATTTTTGAGGGTGATTTCAATTAATTCTATTAAACCAAATACACTAGAGTATTTGATTAAACTTTGGTTGTTACGGAAACTCAAGAAAATTCCGTGTTGCTTTTCGTGGCCATATGGTTCACAAACATGACAAACTGCAACTTACAGCGCAACATACTGAAATTGTGTGAAAGTTTGAAAGTAAAGACGTTGCTATAAATAAACTAATTTGGTTAGAAAAAATCTAAAATTAAACTCCACACTTACCAGACAATATAACTGACACAGGAATCAATCCGTATTATCAATGCCTCCGTACAACTGCTACGAGGCTAAATATCTGGCAATTAATTCATATTAGATATACCTTGAATTGCGTATTTATCATAGGTTTTATATCTGTGATATTTCAATAATTTATTTCCTCCAAAATAATTAAAAGTTTTACTGTATTATAGATTCTTACGTCTGACAAATTAGGATATAATTTTGCTATGTAATTATCTGTAATTATTAGATGAACTTTTCTAGGGCACGAAGCCAGTTAAGGGCCCTTGGTACGTGAATTAAAACACTGCCATAGTTAGGTTAAAATTTGTTTTGCAGTTTCGTAAATAACAAATTTGGAGTTAAAATGTTTATATGGCCGACATTTTGAAAATGTGTCTGACCCTCTCAAAATTTGTTAGTTTACATAGCATGCCAAAGTGATAATTCTTAGCCAAATTTGGTAGAAATCAGTTGCTTTTCGGAGATAAAATAACTTTATTTTGTCCAGTGATACTGTTTTACAAAATAGCAGACAAAAGAGATTTTGTGTTCACATTTTTTTGCTGTAATATATACAGCTATCATACAAAGTTTCATTGGAATTAATTAAATGTTTTCGACGATATAACATACAAAACTAAAATAGATTCATGGCCACCATTTTTAAAATAAGTGTCTGACATACCTAAACGTATTATTTAACATTACCAACTGTTTCCCTAGATATTACATAAAAACTTTATTTATTCATGTGGCACCATATTCCAAAATTGTGGACCAACAACAATATTCACCACTGAATTTAATACTTGCAACTTTCGCCGTCAGCATATAAAATTTGGTGAAAATCGGTTGGATAGTTTCAGAGATATGATATATTGCCCTAAATATTTTAATGACTGCCATTTTAAAAGTAAGTACCGGGCGTGATCGGAAACTATAAAAGTCAAGTGTCTTTATTTAGTACTTTATGTGTACCGAGTTTGGTGAAATTCTGTTAATGCGTGAAATAATTAATGCGTAAGGGGTGGGGGTTTATACACCAAAGCACAGTCACAGACATACACACACAAACATACAAACTCATACACACACACAGACAGGAAAGTGATCTCATAAGCCTCTCTTTCCTTCGGAAAGTAGGCTAAAAATAACCAATGAAGCAATGTGATACTGCCGTACACTCGAATTATTTATCATGTTTAGTCTTGATTATTTTCACAGGGTTTGCTGTTTCCCGTCGAGCACGCAGACGCGATCATGGAAGGAAATAAAGGCGAAACTGTGGCAAAGATTGAGAAAACCACGTGAAGAGCGAATGACAAGTGAGTGGGAAGGGAGTATATGAAGAAGGGGGTGGAGGGAGGGAAAGAGAGCGTAAGAAAGATAGGCTCGTAATAGACATTTCTTCGGGAATTGCCATTACGGTTCATGTTTTACAAATCCCCCCTTTACCGCACAACTCCCCTCCTCTAGCCATCAGCCCCTTACTGCTCCCTCTTCCCATTTTCCCTGTGCCTTCCATACACAACTGCAGCAAGTTTGTACATTTCATTGCCCTTTTCTGGATCGTAAATTGGCTTTTAAATTTGTATGGGAGTTATATTCTCTCCTTCTCTTTTCACCCCAAAATATGCTCTATTTTCTCAATTCTCTTTCCCTTCATTTTGATATCGCAGTTGGAGGCAGGCCGCATGACTAATCCTCGGAACTTAACTTATTGAGTTATGAACAATGAATACCTAAATGATGAGTCCAATGCATAGCCGAACAACATCGTCTCCACTTAGGCTCGTTCTATAACTGGGTAATTGCCTTCTGAGGGCACATAAAGTTTATAACAAGCCAGGATTGTATACCCAATACAGAGCAATATCGTGCTGCGAAATATTCTGCGGGCACTGTCGGGAATTCTGTGCAGTACAACATCAATCTTCATTATTTTTCTGCTCCTTTTATAAAGAAACTCGCTTGAAAAGTGGCAAGGTTTGCCAGTAAATATTACAAGCACCATAGTGAATTACATGGTATAAAATGAAACGGTACTTGTTAATGTCTCAATATATGGTTCTATGTTCTCAACTTTTTAGGAAGCTTAGATACTCTAGGAACCTAAATTGCAAAACTTTTGCTGAAAGAAAAGTGCATTAACATTTCGCTGACGCGGTGGCATGTTACGATTATGTAAGTATTTACAGGAAAATAAATATTAAGTGAATAAAATATTATTTGTAAACTTAAAAAAAAAAACCATGCAAAACAGAATTAAATTGAAAAAAAAAAAGTGTATATTTCACTACTCTATACTTATGGCTCAGAATGTGTGTGTCTTATTCTTATAATAACTTTTTTTAGGATTGATTTATTAATATAAATTACATGTACGTGTTTCCAAATCTGAAGGCTTTGCTCCAAATTTTTCTTCTCGCATCTTAGGTAAGTTTGATAAACCATTTTCGGGGAATGAGTTTTTGTGTATACTTTGAAGCACTATTAAGAGACAATAAATTATAATACAATTTTTTTTGCATTCTGAATCCATTCGGGAAAGGTTATAATAAAGTCATAAGCAGTGATATGTAACATCCAATTATTTGAATTGAAAATTATGCGAGAAGAAAAGTCCAACAAATTCATATTTTAAAACACTGGCTGTTATTTTAAAGCTATTTTCAGTCGTGCTTCCTTTCTCAATTTAGGTTATTGTGTGTATACTTTCCTAACATGTTAAAGTGAATTCTACCATTAACACAATAGCTACTACCGATGCATCGATCTAGCGTCCCTGTACAAACTGTTATATACGTTAAATGATTTCTTTTTGGCAAATTATGTATCTAATGCATATAAAAAATAACTTCACATACTATCAACTTAAAAACCACATGTTTAATGTAAGACGTAAAACACTGACATACATTATATTTCTGTCTGTCAGCGACTACGGGTATGCACCTTCTACGGTTAAGTTAATAACCAAACAGTGAGAATGTTTGTAATTGTTTGTGTGATTATCAACAACTTCCAAGATGGGGGACGTCTAACTGGACTAGTAGAACAAGAGAATAACTAAAAAGTATTGGGGTGGGGGAGGGTTCGGAAATGTTAGATTTTAAGTCAAGTTTAACTGAATGTTTGAAGTCACCAAAATGTTACAAGGCTGGCTTTGGGACGCAGAGGCAAACCATCAAGCAAGGGGCCTGAAGCTATACTGGACTCTCGGCTTGAAAACAATTTCTTACGTTACTGACATTACTACTTCATACAAACGATGTTAGTTTAGATTTAATCAACTTAGATAACGTTTTTAATAAATAATATGGCGAAGCTAAGGCAATACATATCCTCTTACACTTAACCGAGTTTTACAATTATAACCATATTTTATAGTTAAATGTTTAGAATTCCTGTTTATTGTATCATAAATCATTAGCCCCAAGATCAAATAAAATTAATTAATGTAATTTTGAAAAAACGATTGAAAATATAATTTTACAAAAAAAAGTGCTATACCAATGACAGGAAAATACTTCGCAGTTTTACACGCACGCACATACGCACACACAGAGACAGGCCATTGATAATAACAAGTTGACGTTTAAACATGGATACAATTACAGCCACACATTCATAAACATCTGCATTTACCCATGACATTTTCACAATCATAGTCACACCTACACACACAACACCTACCTATCTATACATCCGCAGTATAGAAATGGGGGTTTCCAGGGCAAGGAGTGGGGGTGAAAATTTGAGAATCCTCCGCCATCTTGGATTCACCATCTTGTTACTGGCCGCCATATTGGATTACGCCATTTATTGTCCTTTACCTTTGTTGGCCATCTTGTTTCCAGTCACCCTCTCGTTTCCGTCCATCATATTGTTTCTGGCCACCATTTTGTTCTTGCCTGCCATTTTGGTTCCCAATTACTTACCTTCGCATCTGTCGCATACGCTCCACATGCTGTAGTTCTCTCGTCATCCGCTAGAGTGCACCACCGATCCCTGTAATGTTGTTTATTGCTGCTAGAGTGTGCCACTGACGTCCGCCATCTTGTTTCCACTTGTCCGAATAAAAAATGAAATAAAAAAATATTTTTTTTTAGTTTTTAAGTAAATTTTTTCACATTTTCATAAGAAAAACTATTTTAAGAAAAGTGACTAACAATATTGTTATTACACCTTCTCATTATGGAATAATCATAACAAAGAAAACTTGCATTCTTTTAAATATATTTTTTCCCCATACGCATGATATTACATAAACTTATTTTAAACCCTTATACCAGCACATATCCCGACAGCCGAGTGGTCTAAGGCATCTGCATGCCGATGTAAGGTTAGGCAGTTCGACCCCGCCCTCCTCCAGACAATATTTTGAGCTCTGCAAGAATTAAATAAAAAAACAGCGCCCCTAACTGCCAACTGTAGAACCAACATGGTGGCCGAGCGAGAGCGACATCAGCACCCTCAGCAGGTGAAAGTTGAAGTAAGGTGCGAGGTGAGTATGGAGCGGCAACGGAGTGAAGGGGCGGGGGAAACGGGAGATCCCCGAGAAAACTAGCCAACAAGCGGCATCATCCGGCATGATTCCTAAATGTAAAAACCCGGGAGCGACCCCGCCGGGAATCGAACCTGGTACGTCTAGGTGGGAGGCGAGTAGTCTAACCACTACACCATTGTAACCCCACTCATTCCTCAATATTTCAATTATGGTGTATATATAGTGTATAACTCATGCTGGGTAAAGACTAAAATGTGTAAATATTAATCATAACATTTGTAGGGCGAAGTACATTGTGCTAAATACCTGAAGGGCCATAATGAAGGCAATAATTCTTATCTGTGGCAATCATCACCATAGCTGACGATCCCTGGGGAGGCAACCTGTCCCTGATCCAGGCATTGCCATCCCTATTTTTACTAGATTATAATTCATAAGCGAAATCGGTCGGCGTGGTAATACATTTTTGGCAGTCTTTTGGTTGGTTGCGCTTATAAACAAAGATCCAAAAGGTAACTGCAGCGCGACATATCGTTGCCATCAGAAAACACACATGTGTATATATGTAAGCTGTTTGTGGTTAACTGAGCACTTTCGAAATCAACCTTTGAAAAATGTCACTACCCATACCCGTGTGTGTTTTAACGGGCGCACTGAGTTTCATGAGCCCAGTGAAGTTGGTAACGACGGAGGAAAAATAGTTCCTTCTTTTAATCTTGATTTAAATGTGTTAGGTAAACATTTGTAAATACTGAAATAATTTACTTTTATTTCAAAGTTTTTATTTTAAGAAAAAGTGAGAACTATAAATGGTATAATACTTTTAGTTTTGATATAATTTCGCAATTTAACATGAACAAGGCATTACTAAAGTGATCAGACCACGGCAAGGTTAAGTTTAAATATGGCAGAAGAATACAAAATGTACAAACAAGCATATCTTAAGCAGGGTTTTCAAAAGTGCTCAGTTTACCGAGAAAAACCTAGCAGTATTTACTATTAAAGGCTGTTCACGGTAAAGTGAACACTTTTGGAGTCTTAGTTCTTTGTTCCTATTAGCCATATTTTATCCTTCTACAACTTTTAAAAATAAATATTGCAGTGTAAGTAATAAACACAGTGCATACATTTCACCGGACTTGAAAGTCAACTTCTATGGCTACAATAAAATATATTTATTGACTATTACTCCAAATGAGAGTGCTTCAAAAGTGCTTACTTTACAATGAACTTTAACTTTACTTTAACACGTGGAATGATTCCTTTTTGATCTCAAGAAGTTGCGTCCCCGAAAGACAGATGGCTCTAGTAACGAGTGTCACGTGTCTTTCTCCAGCCAATCAGAATCAGGGTAGAACAGTAATACGTCGTTCACATATACTGCTTCTTAATTGTCCTTAAAGTGACTTAATTATTTTTTAAAGACATTACAGAAAGTGAAGAAGTAACTATGTTCTATTTTCGACTCTCGGGATGGATTAAATTGTACTTCTTACCCATGAAATGACGAAAACGCATCAAATGTATTGATACAGTATAAACAAAACTATTCACTTTTCCCAAATAATATATGTTGTCGATGTTCAATCGCTGCAAAGCAATGCTAACACCGATATTTTGTATGCTTATTCCAATGCTATAGTTCAGTAGTTATACAACATTGCACACTAGAAATGATATTCAAGCAAATTAAAATAAATAGCTATCGATTATATACGTTACCAAGCATTACAAAAATTACATGATAGACCAACAATTTTTGCCTGTAGCGTAAATACGATACAGTCGATATGGTGAAGTTCAAATGAGGAAATAATGTTTGCACGGCTATGAAGGAGGGAAGGTAGGGGATGCAGTATAGGCAAGGTTTCTCCCGAGTGCCTACCGCTGCAGGGAGGGACACTGCTGGCACTGTACACGCCAAACTAATAACATCATTCTCTATTACCGCGCTGCGCGACTTACGTTTTTCGAACAGGTAATATGCACGAGCGGAGAAGCTCTCGCCCAAAAGCTCTCGTTAGCCGTCACCACTGAACTGAACAACCGCACCCCTTCTTGCAGCGGCAATGGACTCTCCCAACTCACCCGACGCGTTTTGGTCTTCTGCGCATTATTTTCTCGTCTGGATTTCACTATACCTTGTTCAGCTCGTAGTTCCGTCCCCGTAAGACAGGCACCGCTAGTGAGATAGTTAGATTTGAATACTTGGCACCTTCCGCTCTAGAAACCTCCTTACCCTGCGTCTTTGGCGGTTGGAGTAGTTTGGACGTCTTGACGCTGCGATAAGCCAGCCCACTCGGCTGGGGGCATTTGACCGGCGCCTCAGCTTAGCCACACCCGGCTGCCCAGCGCAACAGGCGAGCCATCTGATGCGTAGTTTCCAACGCCAGTGAACCGACGTAAGGTTAAGTTTTCTTCGGCTGGATTATTTCATGTGCCCGACGTAAAATGTTAACGGCGATGGCAGGCAAGCGAGTGGGAATATTCGCACGTGTTTTCAGAGGGGCGAATTGCTGGGCATGAGACTGCCATGCCCCAGGGTATATTGAATGAGTATATGACGTAGAACTTGGAGAGGAAATGGACTTAACTGGTGGCTGTAGTGATAAGATGAATCATAATGTATACATATATTTCAATCTGCACTCTGAACTGTGTGAAAGTAATATGATTTTCAGAATATTAAACTTTTATTCATAACTGTGTATTTGTTGTGTCAGTTGTTGACATTCGCTATAAAGCTTTCATGTTTTAAACATTTAGCAAATAATATAAACTAAAAGCGTGCATAAAATAAACAAAATGAAAGTGAAAGTATTGCATCTCAAATATTTGGTTGTTTTTTTTATGTAAGTCATTGTTTACAGCTAATGAGATTGCCTTCAAGAATAACTAATGAATTTGGCATCCTTTTCAAACCGCTTTTTCCATATTTTTGGGAGAGGTTTGGTGTTCTGTTCTTCACAGATACAGAAATTCAAAACTGCAATTATTGATAATGTCTTCTTAAAACGCATATTTCTCTGCAGTGGGGTAGAAATGAAGTGGGGAAAAATTATTTACTGAACACACACCGTATTCTAGAACATTGTGTCTAGCATACTTAAATCGGATGTCTTTAGTATAGAGTTTAGGGTTTATTTTATGACTTTTTGATTTTCATTAATGGTGAAGTTTGTTTCAGATATTGCATATTTATAAACTCTGTCGCATTTTCTCTAAAATTACTTTAATGAAGCGCATTTCAGTAAAAAAACCAGACCCCCTAATTAGAACCTCGTTAAATATAACTGGAAAGTAAAAAAATGCAAATTCTTTGTTTACAATATAGTCACATCATGCGACTAGGAATATCTTTATTACAGAATAAGGTTATACCAAAAATAACAGGTGCATATTGCCTAGGAGGACTCCGAAGAAAAGATACTAGGACGCTGCAAAATTTAAATAAAAATGTGCTTTATTTTATATACTCATCTGCTTTACGTTAAAAATATAATTTTTGTGTAATACAAATTTACAATTTTATCTGTTGTACGTTTTGCATATTGTTATCCCAGCACATAAAAATTTAATTTTATCCCAATTTTCTAAAATGCGTGCATTGTAAAATTTTTCTTAAAGATTTTGCTGAAAAATCCCATCTACATTTACAAACATTTGTAAAAACATACTAACATCCTTTGAAAAAAATATTTTGTACCACTAGAACAGCAGTATTTACCGGATTAGTAATATGTATCGAAAAACATTTGTTATGACCAAAAGTAAAAGTTACTAACTTTTATATTTTGTTATAATGATTTAACTTAAACAAGTGAAAGTGTTTACGAATGACGCGTAAATAAATAAGAAATATTGAATTAAGAGAAAAAATTTTCCTTTTAACGTTTTTCCGAGCATAAAAAAATTCACTGTAATTTATTTTGCTTTCCTAGCAAAAATATGTTCATGCAATCACTTTGCTGTATTTCCCAACCCCATTATATATTTTAACCAAGCGGACAGTATCTGATGATAATTTGTAGGTTTGAAATACCATTAAATGCCTTCCCGACACAGACATTCATAGAACAATATATAAAGCAATCATAAAACTTCAACTGTACAACTGTTCAATCCGACTTAATATAATTATGAATTGCAGTAGGTAATTCTCTAAATCACTAACCTCAATACTTCCCGAGAGCTGATATTATTTCAGACTTGTCTGAGTTAAAGCTTAGTAATAATAACACCAAAAGGAAACAACAGCTGTATTACAAAGCGGTTGTGTGGCAAAGCGCCTGCAGTCTTTACTCCAAAGACGCTGATTAGTGTCTCAGTGTCGGTAAATATTTTGTGAATACAATTATAAAGTGCTTTTTCTCTCCCTATACATTTTTTCCCCATTAAAGTTGTTTTCGAGGTAACAATAAAAATAAATTTATATCAACTTCTCAGCAATGAAAGTTGAGATACAAGCGTTTAATTTTCAACCTTACAAATATTTGCATTCCAATTGTTATAAGAAAACTTTTTGTAGCATAACAAATAAATTTTATACCAACTGGTACAAAACATTCTAGAAGTAAAACAAAATTTTTAAGTACGGAATGAGCTACAGTGTGTAAATACAATTTTGAGCTACGAATACAAAATGCTATAAAAATTAAATAACGAAATTACTGAAAATTCCTTATTTTATCGTGAATACGAAATATATTTATGGCAATTTTATACCACTATACAGTATTTACTATTAAAATATCGTTGCTAAGACGTTGTCTCATTGAAATTTACATGTATTTGTATATTACTCTTTAAAATATTTAGCGTATTTTTTTAATTTGTGAAGGTATTAAATTTGGGTCATAGTTCGAAGAAGTGATTATTATTTATTCAATTAATTTCTTGCAATAAGTATGTCTAAAAGTGAAATTTTATTTAAATATAGAATTATGTACTCCGTATATATTTTATTTCGGACATGTAACGTTAAAATTATGTTCAAGCTGATTTAAAAAAAATTCACTTAAAAACGTTGTATCGGTTTTATCAGTATATCAATTTAGGCATTTTTTTTATCTTACGACCATTAGTAGAGGAAAAGAAAACGTATGATTATTTAAGAAAATGCAATAAATTGTTCTAAAAGGAAATTTCATAATATATTCCGTAAGAGGAAGAAAATGGGGAAATAATGAGACACCGAAACGTTATTATTTTCAAACAATGGCTGCGGTGTGTCTCGCGGCAGACATCTGTAGTGGAGAAGATAATTCAGTAACTGGCAATTAGAAAGTATCTTCTTAGCCCGAGGACAGGCAGGCGATGTACAAGAAACAGACTAACATAATGCAATCAATATTACGAGTTTAGCAGAGAAAATCCAAGAAAAATTCCACAAAGATAATAACAAACATTATTATACGTCAAGAATTTTGTTGTAGGAAAAGCTACAACCGCCTTCTTTTTAGAGGAAATTAGTTTCCGCGGAATGAGATGTTTCCGACCCATGTGAAGACTAAAGTAATTAAATATGTAATTTTGTTTCTTTTGAAAGAACTGGTTTGGAGCAAAAATATAAAACTTCTCCCCCCAACCTTAAATAAAAGCGCGTATTTGCGCAAGTTATTCTGGAATAATATGTGTGTGTGCGTGTGTGTGTGTAAGAAATGTGTGCGTGTGAATATTTCCGAGCTTTTTATTATAAAAAAATCATATTTTCACCAACGTTTTACCATGTGTTTCAAAGACCAGTAAAATGAAATTGTTTTTGTGAACAGCTAATTTTAAGTCTTGTGGAGGATACCCAAAGTTGAATTCACTGGGGGCCGCGGTGGCGTCGTGGCTAGACTACTCACCTCCCATCAAGGCGAACCGGGTTCGATCCTCGGCGGGGTCACCCCCAGATTTTCGCATGTTGAAATCGTGCCGGACGATGCCGCTGGTCAGCTGGTTTTCTCGGGGATCTCCGGTTTTCTTCACCCTTGCATTCTGGCGCTGCTCCATGCTCAACTCGCTTCATCGGCTCATAGGCTCTCAAGAACTAAATCTCTTCACTCACTTCAATTCAGTCCGAAAAGTAACTTGTATATATTAGTATTTAATTGTTACAACTTTGATAAAGATAACTTGTCAGACAACAGGGGGCCTCAGATAACATCAGGTGCAATGCACACAATTTCATATCTTCAGTGGGGCGAGATAACTTACGGAAGCGCCACAAATTATAGCCAATTCCACATTTCACTATTTTAAGTTGATACAAATTATAAATTCGCACAAGATTTATTAGTTAACCAAGTTACAATTCACAACTTCATTCCAAGTAAAATACATTCAGGATGAAATATCACACACGCCACTAATTAACTTGGCTTCCAATCTCTCATTTTCTACATTGTAGCAGCATACTCGTACTCACAAAACATCAGCATCATCTAGATGCATGAACATTTTGTTCCATAACAAAAATGAGCTACGCAATGGATGTTCAATACATGGTCATAAATACTTATTAATATTATAGTAATAAATAAAAAGCAGTTGGTGACAGTTGAAAATGCAAACTATTATTTTTGCGCATATACGAGTAGAAATTTTTTTCTCAGCACAAGTTTATAAAAAAGGACTGCAGTTTGTATAGTTGTATAGCATTTTATCCTGAAGTGTACGTGCTACAAAAGGATTAATATAATTATTAACAGTTATGCAAGTAAATTACAGGAATGCGAAATTATTTTGCTTCGGAAGGAACCTTTATCTGGCTGATACAACTACTTTAAGCCTTATATTACCAGCGCATAAGGCAACTCGTGGCCTAAATTTTGGCTGGTAGAGGAGGATAACGTTTTATTACTCTTGTGTAAATGGCCTTGAAAACAGTTTAGCCCGAAAGATACTTGGAATTACCCATTTGTGCATCTTAAAAAGCACGCCAAAAACATTTAGAGTCAAATGTGCAAAAAAACAAAGTTTGAAACAAAGTCGCCTTCGTAAGTTAAAAATCCTTATGCAAAAACATCTGAAGGTCGCACTTTCGTTGAACTGCACACAAAAAACCTTCGCCATGTTGTTGCAGGAGCAGTAGTTAAATTGCAGTACAGGGAAACATGTTTCTCAGACATCCTTCACAGCTAGCTGCGAACAGCAGATTGACTATGCTCAGAGAAACTGTGTTTACTAGCAGTCAGGGAAGTAGATGATTGGCTGCGAGAAATTCGTAAACGCCATCGTAAACGTGCATTTTGCAAGACTCTAAAGGACTTCACGACTATATGGCGGAGTATTTCCGAGCTGAACAAGTGTATTTATTAATTTTGTTCGATTGACCATTGCGAAACATTGGAATAGAAGATATTTAATAAATTTGTGGGGCAGTTTTTGGCAATATTGAAAGATTTTAGTATAGCGCAGGCCTGGAGTATGCAGTATATATATTATAGGCATCGACGAGATGATATCTGCGGAGAAACGGTGTCGTCTTGGGCAACAACGGACCAGTTGAAATTATCATGTTTTCTGCCTTCTTCTTGAAATAGCGTTCAAGTAGGCTGCGTTAGAAAAAACCGGAGCGAAAAAATCACGCCCGCAAGAATTAATATCAGTGGCGTGTGTTGAACAGTTGCAAGGTAAGCTGGCGTTAGCTGTGTGCTGTACCGTGTTTCTTGCTACTCTACATTTCCACCACTAACACATAGCTCGGCAGCTGACGCCACAGGACGCGTGTAATGGGTCCCTTGCTGCTCGCTTGTGAGTGGTCGGAATACATCCAGTTTCCCTGGGCTGCACGGTAGTTACTGGCTCCTGATGTATGCACCGAGAATGTACAGCAGTGAGTAAGCGCCAGCTTACCTTGCAACACTTCACCACACGCCACTGGTTAAGATAACGAATTGTCGCGACAACAGTGGAATGAAATAACAGCACGAGAATAAATGGATTCAATAAAATAAACTATCCCTGACTCCATCAAAGTTACAGTGGATCCTGTTCTGTGATTGGGGTGCATGAGGGACCGGCCACCTGGAGATATTTTCCACGTCTGTGAGCGATAAGGGCTACAATGTTACGCACATCAAGTGCACCATCGTCAGTAAGTGCCAGGCTTGGAACTGACGTGCAGTGTTCTCGTTGTGCTACGAGTACCTGTGAGAATTATTTAAGCAGTGGCTCTTTAATTTTATTGGTGAAAAGTCTGTAGCAAGGTTTAGTGCAGGGTTATCGAGTATTTTCGTATGTATCTGACGCGTATACAGGATGATTCTAAAATCATGGGACAAACATTGAGGGGTGGTAGAGCTCACTAAAACAAACAATTATTGTATAGGAATACATGGGCGGGAGTGACACGTTGAGGCACAAACACACAAATAACATATGAAATGCAACACAATGTTTATTTACAACATCGCCGCTAAATGGCTTTTTACAGCAATGTTTATAATAATTGCTCAAAATTGCTACCACCGACAGTAATGCAAGCTTGGTAGCGTCGGTGGAGTGATGCTGATGAAGCAGGTCACTGGCGCACCGTTTGACTGCCCTCAACTATCGCCACCATTGTCGGCCAATCACGCCATATGTAGAGGTCGCCAAGCAGGCGTGACTGTTGGTGGATGCATTTCCAGCAACTGTTTTAACATTTTCTGTACGGAATCACTCGTTACGTATGCTGCTAATGAACATTTTATGTTTCCGTTAATGTGTTATGTTTTTGTGTTTGTGCCTCAACGCGTCACTTCCGCCCATATATTCCTATACAATAATTGTTTGTCTTGGTGAGCTCTACCACCCTTCAATGTTTGTCCCATGATTTTAGAATCACCTGTATATTGAGGTACCGTGCTTTAAGAAACCAGTTTTTAGCTATGTTGGAGTGCTCTGAAACGGTGTTTCTAATGCGCGTGACTTCTCGAACACACCTAACAGGCCTCATCTGAAGCACGCGTTCTTTTCGTAGATCAGCACACTGGACACGCTTTTAATAGTTTCACGGCGAAAGGTGTACTTCAAACACTCTGCACCGCAATCCAAGCGCCAGGAAGCCGGCCCCTTTATTCTCAGTGTGCACTATTTCTCCTTTCCTTTTGTACTCATCGGTATAACAATTTGCAAAGAAGTTGCCTTGAGTGAATAAGACTGAACTTATATGCTAATAGAACATTATGGCGTTTATGTAAGTCTGGTAAACTGCAGGTTTTTTTGTGTAGATTACATACATTTTTGCTTTAGGCCACTGTAACATAGCGTAGCCGGTCGACGCTGAAATATTTCCATGTAATTTTTGTGCT
This sequence comes from Clitarchus hookeri, assembly GCA_002778355.1. Classification (NCBI taxonomy): domain Eukaryota; kingdom Metazoa; phylum Arthropoda; class Insecta; order Phasmatodea; family Phasmatidae; genus Clitarchus; species Clitarchus hookeri. The sequence continues at coordinate 96,875 of NQII01000525.1, read as the reverse complement.
GTCACGTTTTCACGCATTGTCGATATTTAATCGCCGTGTCCCCGAAATGACGAAGTGTCTGTGCTCCGGGAGATAACAGCAGAACAAATCTGTTAGTGTCGCTATCTGCAAAGTAAACGGCAATCTCATGCTGTTCGTATATTTATGAACGTACAGGTACGTACATGGCTTGAATACTGATTGTGATGTATCATCCACGTGACAAAATGTGTTCACACGAATCATGGTCTGTTTAAACTGAGCTTGAATTTGGTTAAAATGCGCATTTGTACGAAGAAAAAAAAAACTCTACCTGTCAGCAATCTGTTTGCTATGAAACTGTCATCACAATTGTGACCCCGAGAAAACACACCTTTTCGCCTCCTTGGTCAACAGGGCTAAGTCTCTCGATAATCACACGGAATGTCAACGCCAGCCAACTGCAGGCAATTTTCAACAACCTTGGCAAGATTTATTCTCCTATTTTCTATACTGAGAAAACTACTATTCAAAGAGATAAAATGCCAATTTTCTAGGTAATATGTTACATAATGTACAAAATGAATATTAACCCTGCCAAAGACATATGACCAACTTATGGAAAAGAAAGAGAACCTTTTTTTCTTGTACGTCATATATGTTAACGTATTTTTTCATAATTACAATCATTAAAAATTTTCATTAAAATTTTCAAATCTCCGCTCTACATTGAGCATAAATACAAAATGTTATACAACATTATTTTTATATGGGCATCAAATCATAACAGCCCAAAATACGAGCTTTCATCTAAAATTCCACAATACTTTCGCTACGGTAGTGAGCGGAACATTATCTGATTTAAAGTGACTTTTCAAAATCTCATATAAAATTTCTCTCCAATGTGAGGAAAACTGAAAACGGTAACTTTTACAATATTTTTTTCCTTCTAAAGACCTGAAGAGTTTTTGACAATACTTATGTTATATCTAGGATTGGCCCACCAACTGAGCCAATGAGGAAACAGTGACGTCACAACGCAAGTAGCGCCCCGCAACACCGGAGCTAGCGTTAGTCTTTATTCTGCAAACGGACGGCGTGGTCGTGATGCTGTACTCGTGTTCGGTGTTTCAAGCGTTGAGCCCCATTCGACCTCGAAGTCAACCGTCGTCGGCCACCAGCTACGCCGGGCGATCCACGTGTTCGCCCCGGCCAGCCAGCGCAGACGAGCAGCGATGAAAATTATCATCCAAGGTAGGGATAGACATCTTGTAAATTTTCTGGTGCAGGCGGGTGAAAAAAAACCTAGTTTTCGACGCAGGGTTAATGTCGGTGCCAGCCACGAGACGACCAGGCGTCTCACAATTATAACTAACTCGAAATAACATTTTTAAGAAATTATTATAATTTTTTTGAAAACAGGAAACAATTTTCTGATTGCAACTCAGTTGTGTAGCGTGTAGCGTTGCTGCCTTACAGAATATATGGGTTCGATTCCGAACATCGACTCTTGTAATTCTTTAAGTTGTTTGTGCTTTTGGCTGACTTCGATACTGCGGAAGAACATGACAGCCCACAGCAGAATCATCTGGCCACAACACGGCCCGTATTATCGAGGTCACCTACCAGACACATCGTGCGGTCCACTGGTCGTTCGTGACGCAGATACACATGCAAATTCAAAAGCTTAAGCTCTAATCGCACAGTGCCAGATTTCGTAAAAGCTTGTGCAAGGTCTGCCATTACGGCCATTGTACCAGGTAATATGGCACACGTCATGCCATTTGTCGCCTTGTATAGCCGGATTTCATATCAGGTTTGGTCATAGGACCTGTCGTATTTTCTTTGGCAGGTTCCGTACCAGCTTTCGTACTTAAGGCCACTTACATTGCAGTTTCATACCATAGTGGCTATTACTTGAAACTGACGAAGAAACCGAAAAGTACGGGCCAATCTTAATTATATGTTCGTGAGGTTGGAACTCTTACAAACAAAATTAAAGTTTGACAAAGTCAAATAATGTTAACTATAATAAATTTTAATTGCTGTAAAAAATTGTAATACATTTTTTAAAATACTACTACTACAATAAAAAATTAACATGAACGAGCGGGAGCCACGGTGGTGTAGTGGTCAGTCCACTCGCCTCCCACTCAGGTGAACCGGGCTCGGTTCCCGGCGGGGCTGCTCCCGGAGTTTCGCATTTGAGAATCGTGCCAGACGATCTTCGGGGAAACGTCCGTTTTCCCCGCCCTTGCATTCCGGCGCTGCTCCATTATCACCTCGCTACACCCTCGTCGGCTCTCAAGAGCACAATGTTAAGAGTAACTCAAATCACTCCACTCTTCATTAACATTAACGATTTTACACACACACGTATATATACACACACCATATATATATACGTTTAAATTACATTTATGTAGTTCATTTAAACGTTTGCATAAGTGTGTGACATGGTAGCACAGTGGAAACGTTCCGTGCACCGTCGATCGAAGTGTTTGTTTTTGTACGTGAGATCGAAACTCCATCGGACACATTTTTTTTAATATGCCCAAATGTGGATATCGACTTAGTACGTCAAGGAAAACGTTTTTGCAAAAAGTTTAAAATTTTCGTCAAAAAAAAAAAAAAGGTCTCGTTTTTTTACTATGTCATTTTTAAATATTGAATGAAACTACAACAGTTAGCGCTCAATTTATGTAACGGCCAACATAAATAAAGTTATATAAGATGTGCTGGCTAATTTGTTTAATAGGCCGACTGACTGGCAGCAGTTCGACGAGTGGGGTATCTTATTTACTACTGCCAAACGTTGCGCACCCACCGAATGTGTCAAATGCGAGTACGCCAACTGCTGTCGTGTAATAGGAATCTATCACACGGGCTCGCGGAGCAGCTTTTATACCGACTCGTGTGCCAGGCCTTGTAGTAGCTTGTACAAGGTCAAGCACGGCAGCAGGTATCGCGTAGTATTGGGTTCGGCGCCTAGAGGCGATGGAGCGATGCAATTCCGTCCCAGAGTTGCCCTTATCGCTTCACTTGCTTCTGTGTCTCGTAGAGAAAAACAGACCCAGGTAAGCAGGAACTTCCTTCAAAGGTGGCACGGATGAGACGTAGACTTAACACGTGTCGATACGTCAACGTTGTGGAATTGTGAGACACGGAGAAGTATACGCGATTCGCCACGTCATGCTTTCTATCACAAAGGAACTAACCTTATCACCGTTGCAGTCGCATCTGTTAAAAATTAAGCATCCACCCACATCATTTGACACGCACGCCTTTCTTCTTTCTGCAACATCTCCTGTTTCCAGTTCAGTACGTCTCAAACTTCATGCATGTCAAATACGGGGATATTTAGTGTTTACAAATATTTTTTATATCTTCTTTATAAAACACGCTATATCGTAATACTGATGCGTAAAGGAACCACGAAGTTATTGCAAAACTCCATTCTGATCGATCTTTCCAGTAACACACATCTATTAAGTGTGGCTTCGTGAGATTGAGAAAGGTACAAATGATGTTTGCCAAACTGGAGATATTCCCTGTCATGTTTTCTCTTATGTGTCTGCGAAACCATTAGCTCTTGCCTATCTTAAAACGACAGCGAAGTTTTTAACTTACGCACGACGACGTTCCACCAACAGCAATATGCTACAGTATTACGGTATCGAGACAAATTTGCTCGGTCATCAAGTCGTGGACACCCAGGTCCTCCCAGCTCACAAACTTGAAGAATGCATATGCAGCAAATTTTGTAGAGTTTATGAACACGTTGTTTGATCAAAACTTCACGCGTGCTGTCCGAAACTGAAAATCTTCGCAGTCTGGACACACACAACACCACCACCAAATTATTTTTTTTTTAAATCCACCTGATGCAAGTACTATGATAAACCTATCGTTTCCTCAACGTTTCAATTTAGCGCTTAGAAATATCAGAAATAATATCTTCACGTTTTACTATTGCTGTATTCATATTCAGCCTAGCCAAACACATACTCTGACTTCATTCACTGAGACATGCCCGGTAACGATACTTAAAAACTCAAGCGATATATATCGTTATTGTTTTGGTGGTTTAATCAATACTGAATAAAAATTATTTATGTCGTAAGGAAATTGTTAATATATTATTTCTTTCAGAGAGTTTAAAGAAATTCACTGGAAACTACACTCGATTTTATTTACCGCAACGATAAAATTGTGGCGTATATATCGTCCCAAAATTTCGTACTATATGCGGTTACCGCGAGCGACTAATTATGAGGTATGTTAATAGGTATACAAATATCAGCCTTACTATTATAATTATTTAATATACCAGATTTCCATTAAAAATCAAAGGATCTAAATGTTAATTTTACATAATGAAACCGTAATTGCTCGTAGTTCGTTAACTTGATTAATTTGAATAGTTAATTTTACTAGTATTTTCTTATGATTCTTTTCAAAATTTTCATGAACACTAGGGATTTATAATTAGGAATAGTTAGGAGTTAACAGTAATAACTAAGAAACATACGAACCTAAAGTAATGCTCAAATGTGAAAACAGATATGATTCAAAATGTAATTGGGTTGAGTGCTCTAAAAATAATGGTTACGTACCTTAATTCCAAGTTGATCTAAAATTGCGAACAAACGCTCTCCCGCGACGGAGGCAAGAACTTGCCAATCAGCCGTCGACCTTGCCAAATTACGCCGCCAAAATCAGCGATGCAGAGCAGTGTTTGTTCGCGTACAACCCAGTCGCAGAGAGAGGCTGCACTGCTGCGACTCGCACACGCGCACACAATTGATACACGGTCGCGCGCAGAACGAAATTTGCGGCGGAATCAAAATTGTTTGTCCGCTTTCAGTAAACATTTGCGTTCGATATTTCTCCCCAGGGAAGAGGGTTGGATTTCGGAGTGGATGTTGGAGGGAAGAGGAAGGGTGAATTGGCGTAACGCCGATGCACAGCCGGCTCAACGTATTTAAGCGAGAACAATTGGCGTAATTGGAGGAGTTGGAAAGAGAAAGAGGTTTGCTGGGTAGGAGGGTGGATGGAGGGGGAGGGGGTGCACTCCCCTGTGCCTCCACATCCCCCGAGCCAATGCTCGGTGTAAACGGCGACCGGCATAATTCACACGGCGCGTATTTATCAAGTTCGAGCGCGTTGCGTTATAGGCAGTACAGTCCGGGGCAGAGCCAGGTTTCATCCCTCTGTTCCACCGACTCCCCCCTCCCCCACCTTCTCCCGCCAACCCCACCCTGGCTGTATAAACACCAATTAATGTAACAATGGCTTCCATTTTCATCTCATCAGCGAGGTATTGTCGAGCAGGTTAATTTCCAAGAAGCGGCGGCGCGCATGCGTGTTTGTCCGCTGGCAATGCCTCCACGTACAAATCACGGCCCGCACACGCGAGGGAGAGAGGGGCGGTCAAGGCGGGGGGAGGGAGGGACGGAGATAGAGACAAAGGGCAGAGGGATGGAAGGGCTGTCTGATGCTTGCCAATCTGTATCGACAACACGGCGCTAATAATGTTTGGACTGCAGCGGGAATGCCAGATATGCGCGAGGATAATCGCGTCCCATGTAAGGGAGAATTCAGGGATTATTGTAATGGACAGTCGGGTCGCGGGGGAAATGGGACACCGGCGCGCCGTAGAGGTAGCGGTGTTCAAGTTTGCTCCTGCCTTCCTTCCGCGACGCTGAATATTTTTGAAATTTTCTTTTAAAACATTTTTTGAACACTTATCCTAGCGCTCACGAACATATACCGTGCCTTTACATACAATACCCCGAGTATTTGACTGGGCGCAGGATTTTTCACATTATAATTAATGACAACCTCAATATAAAGGGAGAGTGACTATGAAGCATTAGTCAAAATCTTATAAATGGTAACTGTTTAGTATCATTGTATAAGATTTTTGGAAGCTTATAGTTTTATAAAATTTTAAATGACATTTGTATTTGGAATTCTCTGTCTTTCAAAAAAATTTTAATGATATTTTAATAATTATATTTACAATAATCAAGAAAGAACTGCCGTACACTCATGTGAGAGTAACACTAAATTGATACCATTTTATAATTTTGTATTGCCGACAGGCATCGAAATAATTACCCTTAAAATTACGGACTTGCCGAAAATAACAACAATATAAAAATCCTGTGTTGATGACGTAGTTTCCTATATTATGTTTTGAAAGGAATGATATTGTTTTCCCTGGCGCACGTTACATTCTATTTAAAAAAAAAGTTGTAATTATGCAGGCAATAATAACTGAGATCACGTAGTAAACAAAGTTTTTATGAAGAAGCCACGACCGGAAACATACCATCGCGGTGCTTCATTGATAACGCAAATCAAATTTTCAAAACTCCAGCCGTACTGTAGGCACCACAATTTGGCAATGGGAGACGTCTGACGTCACCTGAAGCCACGTGTCGTTTTTTTTACAACCTCACGTACTGCATCGACCGTCACTCCAACTGCCGTTCTGTCGTTGATGAACGTGGTTCGGTACACGATGGACGGATACACGTTTGCCGAGAACACCGACGTGTCGTCAATTCACGGCTAAGTTTAGAAGTAACGGTAGAGCTGCTCTGCGCCTGTATAAGGAGCGTTTTCCGCATCCCAAGACTCCCATCGCGCGCACGTTTCGCCAGATAAGGACGACGACTGCGTTAAGCAGGTATCTTCGAAACGTAACAGGGCTAATAATAATAATGGCGTGTGGGGAGTGTACCCAGGGCAAGGCAAAACCCTCCGGGTGACGGTCTTTCTAGCTGGGACCCGTAGGTGACCGTCATCCCAGAGCACGACAGAAATGAGACCCTAGAATGTAGCGGCGCTGGAATGCAAGGGCTGGGGAAACGGGAGTACCCTGAGAAAACCCGCCGGCTAACTGCGGTGCTCCACAACCCCGTCGACGAGTGCTCGAGCCGTTGCACGTCCCCTGAATGTGCCTCATAGCAGTGTGTGACGTGTTCTGCGTGGAGGACAGCTACCCGTACCAACTCCAGAGACACACGCAATATGCTCCACGTGGTCTCGACAGCCTTGTGTGGGCGATCCTGAGGTATCACGGCGCTGTTATTTACACCGATAAAGAGCATTCCACCAGGGAAGCTGCAACTGTTGAAACAACCACATTCGGGATAACGAAAACTATCGTTCCACGCATTTAAGCGGATTTCAACGAGTCGTCATCAATGCATGGGTAGGTGTCATCTATGGTCGTGTGATTGGGCAATACATTTTTCCGCGCCGCGTGATTGGCCCCACGTCCTCAACATCCTTGCAGGAACTGGCGGAGTTCTCGAGGGATATATGTCACTGAATATTCGTGAGCATATGTGGTTCCCACGATGGCGCGTCAGCGCAATTTTCACAGGCCGCCCGACAACATCACGACTGAACATTCGGGAAAAGGTGGATGGGTCAGATTGAACCGTTTACTTGGCCACCACGATCGTAGGATTTAACACCCGTGCACTTTTCCTTGTGGGGCAGCATGAAGAGTTGAGTTGATTTGAGAGATTTAGGCGGCTCTAAGTTACGATGACTTGAAAACTGAACAGTTATACTCGTTTTCACAAAACTTAAAAATATTTATCGAGTATAAACACTGGTATTTTGTATTTAGTTGTGTTTCAGAACATTTACTTACATGTCACTGCGCTTAGTAAAATATACCATACATTAAGTATTTCATATTTTAATAACAGTAGCAGTATAGTTTCAGAAAAATCCTATTAAACAACGCTGACTGAACCCAACACCTTAAACAAATTTGAGTACCCATAAAATGTAGTTTTCATGGGAAATTGATAACCCTTTTATCTGACGGTTAGTCAAGAAAATACGTTTGAATTAAATTTATAGCCATTACGCAATACTCGGTAACATAACGCGCATTAAGCACCTGTTTTTCTGATTGGCCTTCGCTACGCGGTAAACGAAAGGGAGTGCCATTTACCACCCCTCCCCGCTTATATTTTCCGAAGGGCGTATTTATTCTGTAATCTCCCGCACGCGCGCGCACACACATATGCGAAAGTCACCCCCTACCTCTCACCGCCTATCCTATGGCCCCATTTTCCCATAGACTCGCCAATCACCCCGAAAGATAACACGATCGGCCACCCCACCCCCCCTGTTTATTTGGTCATCGCGAGCCGCGGGATCGTATCAAACTAACCTCGTATTCCGAGGGAAAGTACTGGGAAAGGAGGGGGGGGGTGGTCGTGTATGTGCGGGAAAAAAACAACGCGCATACGTGCCGCGATATTATTCGGCAATGCGCGCGATTCGATTTGAAATAAAAAAAAGGAAAGGGGGTGAGAGGGTGTGGAGCGTCCCGGACAATAAAACATCTCTCCCCGCTGGAACTCCCACCTCCTGCGGCCCATTTAACAGGTTTTGTAATCTAATATTCCTGCCCTATCGTCGCCACATCGGTTCGTCCTCTCTGTGCCGGGCCGCGCGCTAGAACCACAGGACCCACCGTATCAGCGGCAATTTACGCCTGCTCGCTGCACCCCCCGCTACCCTCTCCCTCTCCGGCGGGTATTTATAGTGTTTGCTCTTGATGTTTGGGACGTGACAGGGCGCGACTGCGCTGCCCCGCGCGAGGGAGATTGCCAAAACAAATACGGGAGGGTGGGTCCGTCGGCGGGAACCCGGGGAGTCTGCTACGGTAACCCTCTACCTCCCCTCCCCCAACCGCCTCTTGCTGCTTTATTGCCCTTGCCTCATTACGACACACGGCGTAGAGCGGGGGGCAGCACACATGAAGAATGAGAACACAAAGGAGGGGGAAAAAAAAAACAAACAAACGGGGTTTATCTGCACATTGGCAGCGGAACTCGTGCCATCCCTTCTGCAAGCCACCATCGCGCTATGACGTGTTGGCTCTGCGATTGCGAGCGGATAAAAAAAAAATGGCAGTTCGTCTCTCTCGCGTCAATGACGCGTGATCGCACCCTTTTAACCCCCCCCCCCCCNCTGTTGGCGGCGATAAATGGGGCGTCGCGACCACCCGGCGACGACGGCTTCACGCGGCCAGCGGGCACGGACGTCATCCCTTCTGGTTTAGCAGTGACGCGAGCTGTCGCGGGGGGGAGGGGTGAAGCCACGCACGCAGCCGTGACGCGGCGGCGAGTGGAGAGGAGAGATGCGGGCGCCTGCCTCGAGCTTTCCCCCGCGTCCCAGACCGAAAAGCGCAGGTGCGATAAGGACGACTCTGCAACGCGCATCAAATGCGCCATCGCCGCTAAGCGCACGCCTCTCAACTGGCATGTAGTGTTTTCGTCGCAATGCGTGTAACTATGGAACTTTCAGCGGTCACCCTATTATCTTACTGGTGGAAAATCTGTAGGAAGGTTCAGTGCAATGCCCTTGAGTAGTTTTTCATGAGTATAGTTAGAGCTACAGAGCTTTGAAAAAGCTGTTGTTTTGTTGCTATTTTGGAGTACTCTGAAATCGTGTTTCTATTGAGCGTAGCTTCTAGAAAGCATTCAAAAGGCCTCGTGTAAAGTGTGTATTCTTTTCGTAGAGCAACGCATTGGATGCACTTTCAATAGTTTCACGGGGAAACGTGTATTTCAAATACTCTGCAACGTATGTAGATGGAAAAAACCCGCCGGCTAGCGGCATCATCCGGCACGATTCTCAAATGCGAAAATCCATGAGCCACCCCGCCGGGAATCGAACCCGGTTCACCTAGTTGGGAGGCAAGTAGTCCAACCACTACATACCACGACCCCGTCAATGTTGAGGACGTGTGCAGAAGACAAATAAACGGTGTATTGTTGGGAGAAGCAATATTTGTTCCGGTTCTCTCTCTTTCTCCCTCTCTCTCTCTCTCTCTCTCTCTCTCTCTCTCTCTATATATATATATATATATATATATATATATATATATATATATGTATANGACTTCGTACCGCCTAAAAGTCAATGAATGTCGTGTTAACTTTTAGTTTAGCTTTATTTAGGATTTTATTAACGCAAAATAAAATTAATACTCAAAATTTATTAAGTTCAATAGTTTATTAGGATAATATATGTAAAGAAAATAAAAAATCAGTAGAAGTACAAAAATCAAGTATTTCAATGGCATGTCAGCTGTATTTTGCTGCATGGGTTGTACTCGCGTTTGACCATGAGAAAAACATGCATTTTCTAGATTCAGACCACAAACACTCAAGGATTGGCCTTGAGATTTGTTAATCGGCATGGCGAATGCAAGACGAATCGGAAATTGAAGTCGTTTAAACTCAAAGGGCATATCGGTTGGGATCAAAGGAATCCTCGGAATGAGAACTTCCTAATCTTTGAATTTTCCTTTGAGTATCGTCACGTGAATCACATTGGTAATCAGTTTTCTTATCACCTAACGCGTTCCATTGCATAGCTATGGTTGGTTTAGATTTCTAAGCATTATTACTACCGAGCCAACCTTCAGTTGTAAATTGTGCGATGGTAAGCCAAGAACATCCAAGGAGTTCAAAAATTCAGTTGGATAGTTGGTGGCTTCGTCTTCGTTTATTACACAGTCAATAGATTTAAATGAATGCAGATTANGATAGTTGGTGGCTTCGTCTTCGTTTATTACACAGTCAATAGATTTAAATGAATGCAGATTACCAACGATTTGATTATGAATTACTATATTTAAGTCATCCACATATTTGTTCTTAGCCGCCAAAATTGCTCTCTCACTCAACCATTTGTTATTTTTGTGATTAGCAATGATGTTCGGGAACACTTTCTTGATGAGCTCGTCTTTCGATGAGATGAAATTGCAAAAATTGGGAGGAAATGAAATCAATCCGCTCGATTCGTCGACAGGAACACGGCCATTACCGATAGTCAGCAATTGCTTGGAGAAATCTCCAGCAGATGGATCGTTCAACAATGCAACTCTCATGTTTGCTGCCAGCTTTTATTTCATCGGCAGCAGTCGATCTTGGAATGACTGGCAGTGTTTGGCGGAAGTCGCCAGACAGTAAAATCATTTCGCCTCCAAAAAATCTCGAGCCATTGTGCAGATATTTCAATGTTCGGTCAAGTTCTTCTAATGCGCGTTTGTGCGCCATTGTGTNATGCGCGATTGTGCGCCATTGTGTATTAGTCCCAGATGATGATTTTAGATGCTACTAAAACCTTGGCCATTGCGGAGCGTTTCGCAATGTTACATGTTGGTTGTTCAGTAGTTTGAAGGTTTAATGGCAGTTTAAACGCTGAATGAGCCGTACGGCATCCTTCTAACAATGTGGCAGCTATTCCAGAAGAAGCAACTGCTACCGCAATGTTGGATCTCGCTCGAACAGTGGCCAAAATCAATGACATGAGGAATGTCTTCCCAGTTCCACCGGGAGCATCCAGGAAAAATAAACCACCATTTACCTCATCAATTGCCTTGATTAATGTATCATACACTTCCTTCTGTTGGGGGTTCAACAGGGGCACACTCGTTTGAACTTATTGGTCTAATTCATGTCGATAATATTCACGTTATCGTTATAATTCTCGATTAAATGCGTCATTCATTCCTCGATCTGGCGCTGGCATTCCTAACCTGACTAACAAACTGNAATTGCCTTGATTAATGTATCATACACTTCCTTCTGTTGGGGGTTCAACAGGGGCACATTCGTTTGAACTTATTGGTCTAATTCATGTCGATAATATTCACGTTATCGTTCTAATTCTCGATTAAATGCGTCATTCATTCCTCGATCTGGCGCTGGCATTCCTAACCTGACTAACAAACTGCCGCACATAAGGTAACACATGTCTTCGATCAAGAGCAAAGCCTGGTTATGCAGCTCATCATTCACCTCAAGATCGGTATTTCTTGAACTGACACGAATTCTATGTAAAATGTCTTCCGATATATATACGCATAGATTAAATTAGTGTCAAATAAATTGCGATGATGCATCCGGTTAGCTCACTTCCCGGTGTCAGTGATGTTGCCTATAAATTATCATAATATCTTTTGTCTATATTGACTATAACTATCCTGGCTTGAACAGTCTATGAGTAGAAAGTATTTTAATTGCCCACTAATGTCTCGTAGTAACAACGGCACGCAACACGACCGGGCATGCTTGATTGTAAGCTCTTAATGGAGATGTTGCTAAATTCGTACAGCCGCGATCCGCTATCAAAACTAACTCGCTTCTCAGTGTCGAACCGCGCCGCCGTTCACTGCATCGTCGCGACGAATATTTAATCGGCTTGATTCAACACCGTAGCCGTAATCGCGGGCACCTCTCTCGCTTCGAGGAGAGGCCTGGACCTCAGTTCGCAGTGCATCTTGCGTTAAGTCCTCCCTACCCAGCCGACGAGAGACTTCTGAGCCTGATTTTGGTGAAGGAGGATCGCCCCACCCCCTACAAGGCGGGGTGACGCTTCCCTTACATAGGTTATTCAGTTATTCGGTGCTCCAGGAATGCTGCGCGGACCTGGCAATACTCGTTACGCACCTTTTGTATACTCTACTCGTGACCTTTTTTACACTTTTTGAATCAAACCTTTGAAAAATCAACCTAAGTATGACGTGCTTGGGTTTACCCCTAATTATGCCATATATACAAACGTTTTATCCTTGTGTTAGTGTGAAATTAAATTTTCTTTGCTCAAATATAACTTTTTCTTGTATTTTATCCATAAATTACAATATTTAATTTATANTGTGAAATTAAATTTTCTTTGCTCAAATATAACTTTTTCTTGTATTTTATCCATAAATTACAATATTTAATTTATAGTTCATAAGCATTAAAACAGGGAGAAAATAGGTTTTTTGGTAATTCCAAGTAAGAAATAGTTCTCATGCAAAATAGTATTACACTGAGTGCGCACTAGTACGGTGCGAAGTCCTTTTGGTATAATTTTCAAGACTTGGTTAAGCTTTGTTTGCACGAGGCGGAGGAATAACCTGAAAGTAGAACTTTAGCAGGGATTCAGAAAATTTGGAAGTAATCGTGAACGGACTATATATCAGTTTCGTTTACATTGACACGTGTTCCATATTACATTAAAATACTGATTACGCTTATATATTTCCGTAGTTCTGATTTGTAAAACACAATCATCCTTTCATGGCAGATGGCTGGGAGCAAGAGGAGGGATGGAGGGGTGAGGGTTACTATCTCTGTCTGGACCACACTTGTGCNTGTGAAATTAAATTTTCTTTGCTCAAATATAACTTTTTCTTGTATTTTATCCATAAATTACAATATTTAATTTATAATTCATAAGCATTAAAACAGGGAGAATATAGGTTTTTTTGGTAATTCCAAGTAAGAAATAGTTCTCATGCAAAATAGTGTTACACTGAGTGCGCACTAGTACGGTGCGAAGTCCTTTTGGTATAATTTTCAAGACTTGGTTAAGCTTTGTTTGCACGAGGCGGAGGAATAACCTGAAAGTAGAACTTTAGCAGCGATTCAGAAAATTTGAAAGTAATCGTGAATGGACTATATATCAGTTTCGTTTAAATTAATACGTGTTCCATATTACATTAAAATACTGATTACGCTTCTATATTTCCGTAGTTCTGATTTGTAAAACACAATCATCCTTCCATGGCAGATGGCTGGGAGCAAGAGGAGGGATGGAGGGGTGAGGGTTACTATCTCTGTCTGGACCACACTTGTGCCGGAAATGGCCGGCCGCTCCCTCCATCTTTACCAGTTGTTCTATACAGGAGATGAGGCATATATTATAATGAATACACGTGATACAATAAGAAAAGTAATGCTATAATCTGACAGACGGTGGGATGACGATAAAATGATCAAACAACAAACACGTTATATGAACGTTATCAGTTAAGGTGCCCGCCATAAGTTACACATACCTAATACAATGTAGAGTCATCACAAAATATTTTGTTAGTACTACTAATATAGTTAAACAAGTTAGGTAATGGCAAACATACGTTCTGTTGCTTCAAACCAACAAAGAATTTGGTTGTTTTAAACAATTAATTTGTTGCAAAGGAAGAAATACTCGTGTGGGAACACTTTTTAATAAGCAATTATGTAAAATATCCACAATTTTTGCAATTCTAGAGTTACTCAAAGTCATGAGATTGAGTTAACCTTTAAAATTTTCACTCACGCAACCGAAACTTGAATACAGAGTACTTACTGATGGAGATGATACTTTATTTGCCAACCTACAAGAAAAATGTTAAAAAATTTTATGTTTTTGGTAGACGTACTGCAAGTCTCTCTCACACACACGCACACACATTCCGTTTGATATTGATTGATAAGTTGTTTTATTAACATTGAAAAATTACAGCATAAGGGAAATTAGAGATACAACCATGAACAGTAATGAGTATTAACATGCCAGCGTAAAAATACACTCTTGTCAAAACGAAAATTAGAGAACGGCAGATNCATGAACAGTAATGAGTATTAACATGCCAGCGTAAAAATACACTCTTGTCAAAACGAAAATTAGAGAACGGCAGATAGTGAAACTGAAATAAACAAAATGCAACAAGTAAACATGCACCTGGGTAAAATAACTAAAACCCCAAAATTGAACCAAATAAAGGACAAGCGTATACACGTGTTTGATATGTTTTCTTTTCGTTTTCACATGAAATGACAATTTCTAAATTGTTTATGCCAATATTACGCTTTACCATCCATACCGAAAATCGCTACTGATATCTTAATTGTCACATTAATTGTAACCAAGCACTCGAGCTGTATTGAACAAAGACTCACACATAACTCGATCATACGTGGTGGTTGTTTTTTAATCGTTCAGTCGCGTTCGACTCTTCGTGACCCTGCCAACCATGTTTCTCCAGGCTTTCTTGTCCTCTACCGCTTCTCGAAGACTTTCCATGCTCCTGTTCGTTGCTTCTAAGACTCCATTCATCCATCTCATTTTCTGTCGTCCCTTTTTACTTTTACCGTCCATCTTTCCCACCATCAGAATCTTCTCCAGTGAATCCTTCCTCCTAATTATATGGCCGAAATATTTAAGTTTCGCTTGGAGTATTTGCCCTTTCAAAGAGTAGGTAGGTTTGATTTATTTTTTCACTGACTGGTTTGTCTTCTTCGCTGCCGATGGTGTTCTTAATATTCTTCTTTAATACCGCAACTCGAAAACGTCAATTCCTCGGCGTTCAGCCTTCCTAGTTGTCCAGCTCTCACAGCCATGTGTTACTATAGGGAATACCATAGCCCTGATCATGCGAATTTTAGTTGCTAAGGTGCTTGCTTAGACTTTATTTCATGCTGTGATGGAAGTAAATCACCTGTAAATTTTGTCACATATATCAGGAACACTCAATAACTGACAGAAAAATATTATACTGGAAAGTGAAGTGAAGAACGGTCGGTGCTGTGGAGAAGTAAACAAAATAATCTGTGCAAGCAATACATTCTGACACAGTGATTTTTTTGTTTTTTATTTCATTGCCCTATTAACAACATGCAAATTACCTGCAAACCCAACACTTCTCATCGGAAAATATTACCCTCCTATTTTATGTGGCCAGTCGTTGGTTATCGTTTATAATGACAAACATTTTCATGCTTTACTCTAAATTCCAACAAATAATCCCTTTACCATTTTGATGCGTAGCAAAAATTGTGTAACGGAGTAGGATATGTTATTAAAATTATGAATTAATTCACTTTTCTGATCAGATAAATTTAAAAAAAATAATCATAACTTGAGAAAAAATGAAAACTATTTTCCTTGGATTCTGGGTTTCCTCTTTTCTAGATGGCTCTTTACACAGAAAGGCGGTATGTTATTAATTTTAGAAAACAAAAATTACAAATAAACTTATTGTAAATAATTTTGCAATACATCATGACATATTTGCACTTTTTCGCAGAAGAACGCCTTTTTCTGAAGTGTGAGTATATCACTGATATCATTTGCTACTCACAACTCTCGAAGTATCTTAAGCCAATCAATTTTTTTTTTAAATTAAGAATTTGTATTAAAAATAAAGACAGGGCATTTTACCATCGAAGTTACCACTGAAGTTAGCGATTAATCTTGTCGATTTATGTTTCAAACGAAATTCTTTCTGTCATTATGAACACGAAAAGGAAGCAACGCATTTCCTTCGCGCGTCATGATAAACTAGCTGGTGTAGAGAGCGCCAGGGGTCGAATGTAGTCTGCGATTAATATGAGCGTTTTCCAAAACTCTGCATAGTGTCTCCTTTCTGCCTGTTTTCCATTCTTAACAAATCGCATGCTAAAATTTGCATTGCCATGTAAGTATTCATACCTTGCTCAAGTGACTCTGTAATATGTGCCTACGTCTCTGCTATTGCATTCCTTACTGTGGACATTAATTAAATAGAAAAAAAAACCATTCACACTGGGATCGAATCAAAAAATTGCATTATTAAAACAATTCATGATATGGGAGCGCGTTCCTCAGTTTGCTGTCAAATTTTCTGCAGTTAAGCCAGTGTTTACAATGGTTTATGTGCCCAATAGAGCCTGCCTGCCTGCCTACCTTCTTTGCTCATGACATAACGCAATGCTGCTGCTGATATATGCTTACGGCGTGAGGGTACTAGTTTGTAAACGCGATAAAATCCCAGTTAAGGAGCTTCCCTAGTAGAAAATTTAACACCTCAATATCATTTACGGCCTTAAGGAAGTATCACGACGGTGTGATGGAAAACCGCATAAACAAGCTTCGTGCATGTTCTGTTGTCTCAGAATTTTGAGTAGTGACTATAGGGTTTTAAACCAGCAATCTGTCAGAAGAAAAATACAGCACTGTCGCTGTAGCTTAAAACAATGTTCTACAGAAGAATAATTACCGTAAAAAGAGGGCTACTGCCAGTGGCACGAAGCGTTGAAGAGAGATGTGACGCCGGTTTTTGTTGCATGTAGCCACAGTAAACATAATGGTTTAAAATTAAATTTTTATATTCAATACAGAGCTTATTAAAAGAGCATTTATAAATATTTATTTCCGATACCAGGAAAAATATATTGATTTCGATCAATGTCGTTGACATTTATCGACGATTTGTATCGATATATCGTTGATTTATTATCGTTAGTTCGATATATCGATATTTTTTGAACATCACTGAGGAATACTGAAGGGCTGGACATGCAACGTAGCTAGTATGCTATGGTTCATTAAGTATATCAAAACTATGTGCTGTAAGTTCTGTACGTAAAACTAGAGTCAATAGATCATCCTAGCGTTTGTAATACGACATGCGTTTGTGGACGGCCATCAGTACTGTGAATGCGCGTTTACAGTAATTTTTTTTAATACTGTAACGTACGATATTCTGGCATTTCTGCCAACTTATTACTTTTTTTTTTATTTCCACTGCAAATTTATTGTTTATACTTATTATTTGCATGACAGTTCAATTGGCAGAATTATTTGTTATCTAGTTACTCTATGTGCTTGTAATGTTTTGCAAATGTTTTTTTATTTTGTTGTTTACATCTTTAATTTCAGTATTAGAGTTGAGTATGACCACAGATATAAATATTTTTAGAATTGTTAAATTAAATTAATGTTGTAATGCACCATTTTAGGTTAGTAGTGTCAATCAGATTGCTAAAAGAAATCTATTTAAATTTAAACATTGGCCAATAGTTGGCAGCATAATAAAAATATGTAATATTTTGCAAGGGAATTTTTGGAAGTTCTTCACCTATTGTGCTATGGCAAATTCCAACTTCACTGTGTTGGAAAATTATCTC
Organism: Clitarchus hookeri; assembly: GCA_002778355.1. Taxonomy (NCBI): domain Eukaryota; kingdom Metazoa; phylum Arthropoda; class Insecta; order Phasmatodea; family Phasmatidae; genus Clitarchus; species Clitarchus hookeri. Next base: position 79,161 of record NQII01000525.1, on the reverse strand, counting down.
TGTTCTTGGAATTTTTAAGTAGATCTCTACTTCCTTCAGAAGTAGATATCTAATGCTTCTACCTAAATCCGAGGCAAGAAAAATTACTTACTGACTAATGGAATAGAACCAAGTGAGATATTTTTTATTTTATTATTAGGCATTGAATAATATTTTTTCTAATGTGAAAAGACTACCTTAAGCTGCCAAATGTCAACTGTAATTATAATTATATTCTGAATTGAGCGTTTGAATCGGAGCTGCGTGTATTCTAATATCTAAACATTGATTGCTTATGCTTCTTCACAAAGTTTTTAATCGTAACCATTAAACTCTCCTGAATAATTGAACGGCTTTATTAGTTGGTAGTTTGCTCAGTAGTAAGATATTTTATTATATTTATAGTGTGTATTATTATTGATGTCTTTCAATGTGGTCATTCTACTACAAGTTATTATATTATTGTTTTCACTACAACACAACTTACAAGTTACCTATATGACAACCTGGTTCGTTGACTACTCCTCCCCAGTAATAACCCATACCACAAACACAACACTATAATATTCATTCCAGTGGAGACCATTCGTGGAGTATTTTCACCATATATACACACGTATATTCATTTCAGTGGCTCCATCAAAATGGGGCAATATACAACACATATATTCATTTAAGTACTATCTCAACCTTACAGAGGAAGAAAGATAACAGGTGAATGATTGTTTGACACTTTAATATAATATAAACTATAAAAATTTTTTTTTTCAGTTTAAACCTACCTAGGAAAGTAAATGAATTAGTGCGTTCTTTTCACGGGCTCATGTGCAGTAGCATAGCCGTGGTTATATGGTTGTTGATAGGCACTTATATAAACCACTGAAATTCTTTAATAACCGTATATCTTATTTTTCGTCCTCAGTGGTTTTGTTTAGTTAAGAAAATTACTATTTTTTTTTTCAGAGGCACCCATTTTCGCCGTTGAAATTGGGGGATTTCCATTTTAATCCGTAAATATTTTAATGCCTGTTTTCTGGCGCGGTTCTAAGGCAACCTCTGTACTGTGNGTATATTCATTTCAGTGGCTCCATCAAAATGGGGCAATATACAACACATATATTCATTTAAGTACTATCTCAACCTGACAGAGGAAGAAAGATAACAGGTGAATGATTGTTTGACACTTTAATATAATATAAACTATTAAAAAATTTTTTTTCAGTTTAAACCTACCTAGGAAAGTAAATAAATTAGTGGGTTCTTTTCACGGGCTCATGTGCAGTAGCATAGCCGTGGTTATATGGTTGTTGATAGGCACTTATATAAACCACTNACGGGCTCATGTGCAGTAGCATAGCCGTGGTTATATGGTTGTTGATAGGCACTTATATAAACCACTGAAATTCTTTGATAACCGTATATATTATTTTTCGTCCTCAGTGGTTTTGTTTAGTTAAGAAAATTACTATTTTTTTTTTCAGCGGCACCCATTTTCGCCGTTGAAATTGGGGGATTTCCATTTTAATCCGTAAATATTTCAATGCCTGTTTTCTGGCGCGGTTCTAAGGCAACCTCTGTACTGTGGCGTGGAGAATCAGAGCGAGGCATACCATCGGCCCGCCACATCAAATAGTGTGGCCTTACGCAATGTTACATTAATTATATTCGTTCCTCCCCAACGCGATTCGAATAATAACAGGCACGAAAAAAAATTTTGCACGCAAAATATTCGTAACATTCCATTATTTCGGTATTGCCAACAAACCACCGGATTACAACACACCTCTTCACCCCTCTTCGCCGGCAAAAGCAGCCCCTCCGACCCTCTTCCACCACATTTTCATGGTGCCCCAATCTATTTTTTCCCTCTCCCCCCCCTTACCCGCTAGCCCGTTCCATCGTCCCTTCTCCACCCCCGTGTCCTTCATTAAATTCTAAATCAAAACCCTTTCCCTTCCTTTTCCCTGCGTGCGCCCCCCCCCCTCTCGAGTTTAGATTAAATTGTGCCGTCGGTAATTGGGTTAATACAAGCCCTGAAAGTGGTNCGCCTAATCGAATTTTTTTTTTACCCCTAAGGTATTATCGAAGGAAAAATCGCTCGTCTTTGACGAAGATATCGTACCCAGCTGATAATTTAATTTTTTTAAATCGTTATTTTAGCGTTACTAACAACTGCTTACAAACCATCCGCGGTTAAATAGGCTGTGTAATTTTGAAATCAATCACTGAAAAAAAAAAATCACTCCCATGATTGCTTATACATAGTTTAATGTAGGCCTAACTCGAGACTGGCTTATAGAGTTGGCAGCAAATTATAAGAAATAATTATTCCTGGTAGCACGTCCATCCGCCTAATCGATTTTTTTTTAATCGAAGGTGTTATTCGGCACGAAAGAAACCTCGCTCGTCTTTGAAGAAGACGACGTCCGCACCACTCAATATGATACATTTTTTATTTGTTATTTTGGCATTAGTAACCACTCGCAGGTAATCATTTACACGTCTATGTCAAACCAGGTCCATCACATTCATATGCAAGAAAAAAAAATTTGACTTTGACCACATCGAAAAATGATGGTGCATTACAATCACACACAAAAAGCAATGCAACACTGTTCTGGCAAATGGAGCTCTAGTTTGACAGACTGGGACTAGAAATTAAAGGTGTTGTTCCTGATTTAATATTCAAGTTCGAAGGGATAACTGAAGAAGTACTTTGGAGAGCAACCTTTGAAAACAAATCCATTCCATGACTGCGTTTAGAGTAACGTAAATTGAGTTTGGCATACAAAGGAAATATTTCTGCAAATTAGCGTCTTACTAAAGGTGGTCGATGATAGAATGTTCACAGTAAACTGAAAACTTTCGAAAGCCCTGCTTAAGATATACTTGTATGCAAATTGTGTATTCCTTCACTATGGATAAAGTGAAATCACATGGGTAAAGTGATCAGCCCCGTCGCAACGTTCATTTTAAATACTGTTATGTTAAGCCGATTTGGTTATGGGCTAGTCTCACCAAATAACGAATCACAAACATACAGTGTCGTTAAAAGTGCGAACCACGGCGTTTATTGATTTAATAAAAAATACACAAATCGCCTACAGCCACGTCTGAGGGACTTGACAAAAATGCACTTAGACTAGGGGGCTCTACTCGAGCTCTCTACGCCAGAAATAGCCGTCCGAAACACCACAGTTAAAGGAAACTTGGAACCGATTCGAGAATACACAACGTGCGTACAAGTAGATCTTAAGCAGAGCTTTCAAAAGTCCTCAGTTTACCGTGAACAGCCTATAGAAATGAGTTATTGCAGGAACGCCATTTTATGTTGGTCTCTGAATTTACACTCACAACAATCTTACTGGTCTTCACGCCACCGGACATAACACTGTACCGTACCTACAACTTTCAGTACTGGTTGTTCATGAACCAATTGGGTGCCAAGCTGCTTTGCCTCAATAAAATATCCCGTATCGTGTATATATATATTTGACAATGAATAGTTTTCTTTTCAGTGGTTAAAAAAAAACATGGCCTCATCACTTGATTTATAAGCCAGTGCAGTAAATTTGTGAAATTATTAAAAAAAATATCTATATATATTACAAGTGAGCAAATTATTACACTATATATGCATTAGAAACCGAAGGCAAAAGAATTCATTCCACTATTCACAAATGTTAACCAAAAACTTTAAATTCAACCGTAAGGTGTTGAACTACTTTCCCTCTGTCGTTACCAATTCTACTGGGCGCATGCCTGTCTGCGTACCCGTTAAAATACATGCAAATAGGAGCAGTGACATTCTTCACAGGCGGATTTCAAAACTGCTCAATTAACCATGAACATCCTCTACCTGGAGTAATTTTTGCGTCTGAGGCTTAGAATTACTGAGGCGATAAGAGCTACTTTTGACACGTTATTCAAGTGTCCCATCGTCACTAAGCGCAAGGCTCGGAGGAGGCGTATGGTGTTCTCGTCGTGCTGGGTGTACCTGACGGAATATAAGAAGCCACCCTGTTATTTTATTGGTGGAAAGTCTGTACCTCCTGTCATGGGGATTCGCTTGTTGTCCTTTGTTTCAAGGTACAGCAGTGTGGGATATCAGTTTATATCGATACTGGAGGGCTCCGAAATAATATTTCTTACATGTGTGATATATTTAAAAAAAAATTACTATTCTGTCCTTGTCTGAATTACGTTTAATTTTCGGGAGTTTACATTTAGGATACACGTTTAATAAATCCATCAAAAATCTCGTATTTAAAACATAATGCAACGTGGTTAAAGTGCCAGATAGGCGACCGAATTAAGCTGTAATTTTCAATATTTGAAGACAGCGGAATAAGTTGATTTGTGTTATATGAACACTAGAGTAAAACGTGATGCAGCAGGAATTAATTTTTTTCCGTTCCAGGGGATGGATACTAGCCATTAGGACCATTGCGTTGTAAATAATTTAATGCGGCTGAAGGATACTTTTTTTTCAGGAAGAATGTGGGAACAATTTTGTGTTGTGTATGCTGACGAAGATGGTCGGGATGACGTTACCGGAAACAACTTTTATCATGAAGACGATAAAGATGGCGCTGATTTTCCGGACATTCTCACGCATCTCTCCAACTAGTTCCCTGCGTCAAGTAGCGTGAAGAAGTCAGAAGGCGAAAATAACACCGGCGGCACGTTTCCCGAAGACCATAATGAACTAGTTAATTGGCTCAGACTTTTGATCGAATTGAAGAGATGTGGAGGTTCCTCGCTCATCAACGAGAAGATATCTTCCGTCATCAATGATCTGAAAGACAGGGGCTCACTGAATGCGGTCTCTTTAACATCGTTAGGGGTACAGTCAGTGGTTCCCCCGCTTTGCTGTTCTGACTGGGAATTCGATTATCTGTCCCTCGGTATGGGGAGGAACTGGCTGTCGAATATCCTCCTTTGACTAATAACAGTAAAGGCTAGCCCACGTTCCTTCGTGTGTTGATATCATCCACCTTTACCAGTGTTAACACTTTGACGCCTGCAACCATTTACTGACTTTCAAAAAACGTTATATGCTGTTCACGTTTGTTTGAGCACTTCTGAGATCAACCTATGATAAAATGTCACTGCCTCTACCTCCAAATATTTCAACTGGCATGATATGGCTTGCAAGCGCCCAGTAAAGTTGGTAACGACGGAGAGAAAGTAGTCCCAGGTGTAAACGTTGAATTAAAAGTGAAAGGTATGCATTTTAGGATATTTAAATAATTTATTTTTCTGTTGGGGTTTTTTTTAATGAATATATATGTAGGAATTAGCAACTTTGTCAAATATAAACTCTTCTGATAATTTCACAGNGGGGGTTTTTTTTAATGAATATATATGTAGGAATTAGCAACTTTGTCAAATATAAAATCTTCTGATAATTTCACAGTTTCACTCGACTGTCGCATGAATAAAGTGAACAGGCCCACGGTAGTGTTGATTTTTTTATATGGCGGAAGGTTACACAATGTGCGTACAAGTAGATCTTAATCAGGGCTATCAAAAGTGCTGAGTTTACCGCGAATATCCTATAAAAATGAGCCATTGCAGGAACGCAAATTCTGTTGGTCTCTGAATTTCTACTCGAAACAGTCGTACTGGTCTTCACGCCACCTTCAACTTTCAGTACTGGCTGCTCGTCAACCAACTGGGTGCCGAGCTGCTTTGCCTCAATCAAATACCCCGTATCGCGTATAAATTGAACAATCAATAGTGTTCTTGTTAGTGGTAAAAAAAAACATTTTTGGAAAGAAAATAATTTTTTGCTGGGCTGAAGTGTTTTTGTAAGTTAATCACCGGCAAAATAATTGAAACGTAACAGTCAGAGTTTTGTTTTCAAGTGGAGTGGAGAGTAGGGATATCTGGGCGGCTTTAACATCGAGGATGAGAGCTGATGAGGGTGGAACGAGGTAAGCATGGAGCAACGCCGGAATGCAAGGGTGGGGGAAGCGATAGATCCCCGAGAAAACCCGCCTACTAGTGGCATCGTCCGGCACGATTCCCAATTGCGATAGTCCGAGTCCTCCTGGNAGATCCCCGAGAAAACCCGCCTACTAGTGGCATCGTCCGGCACGATTCCCAATTGCGATAGTCCGAGTCCTCCTGGTGAATATTCTAGCCACTACACCACCGCGGCCTATTTTTGTTTTCAAGTACATAATTTATCGTAGTAGCGTTGCTTCAGTTATACTCGTACGTAGTATTCAATTAGTTAAAATCGAAGCTAAACTATTTTTATAATACACCTTCCTGTAATTAAAAACCTATTTNTACGTAGTATTCAATTAGTTAAAATCGAAGCTAAACTATTTTTATAATACACCTTCCTGTAATTAAAAACCTATTTTAACGTATATCTGTTCTATACAAGTTATGATATAATGATACAGTTTGTCAGTAACGTTCTAAAATATTTTATAATTACAGTTTGTGTGCATATTCATACAACTCCACTGCTACGTTTAGAAAACCGTATAAACTATCTTATCGATGCGTTAACATCAGAGGAATAAAAATAGCTTCGCTATGTATTTTGCTCGTAAACATTTTTGCTAAATTTATGTGTAAATTAATACCGTTGCCCAATGAAAATGTTATTGGCGCTGTGAAATTGCAAGGAATTTAAATTAAACACTCAACTGTAGGCACAAGATATTTATCTTCAAAAGTTCGATAAATACCACATTAAATTTCATACAGACGTTTAAATTTAACACTCCACACGATGCGATCTTCGTGGTGTCTCTTCACAGCGAGACACGAAACAAATTTTTTTTTCTTGCGAATCACATAATTCAGCTGTCTTCCGCCAAGGCTGCCCTGACGTACTTCCGCACCCGTGGAAACGCGTCATCCGACAGGCCGGTACAAACGAGTGGGTAAAACCGAAACCAAACACGCCGTAATTTGCATGTGTTTTGCGTGCGATAGCAGCGACGCGAGATGTCGCCGTGTTAATGCTTTATTAAGTGGACCCGCGGTTTGTACGTTCAATAAGTGATAACGAATTTAATTTAAAATTCAGATAATTTTGGTTGTTTTTTCTTTGAAAACAGAGCTCCCAACCCGCACTGTTGTTTCAGATATAAATACATGGCGATGCAGCCCGGGGCTGTAGGCGAACCTGTAATTATGTATATTCAAACCAGTCACGTGCAGGCACGCGAACGAATTACGCATGCAAATAAAATATTGGATCATAATAAATAATTGTTCTACCATGATACATTAACTGTGTTTGACAGGCATACACGATTTTTGTACACTAAATCTTATTAAAAAGGATATTACATTTTCATTGAAAATTCACTTCTATTCTGTGTTCGATAATTCCAGTTGGTCTCATTTTTTTTTTAAATTGAAAAATAGTATTCTTTAAGGCGCGAAATATAACTTTTCATAAGCGTAACTTTAGAAAAACAGTAGAAAAAGTAACTGTTGCTATTAGAAAATAATTGAAGTTTTCATAACTAAAACTATAAATTAAATAAATGTGCTACTGACAGTAATGACATAAGAAAAAAAAAATACGACTAAGCGACAAAAAAAATGCACCTTCACTTATCAGTACATCGAAAAAATTATTGAAGCAAGTTTTAACTGCTTTGAAGACTAAATCCGTGATTACCTAACCCGACCATTTGCCTTTAGCTATTTCCACTTTGATAAATAGCAGTTGCCTAAGTGGACTTCATGTGACAAAAGGCTTGTGACAAAAGATGTTACATTTCATCATCTGGAACAAAATTATAGTCTTTAGTGCTGTTACTTGAGAAGTTCTCAGAAATGGAACATTACGATTTAATTAACATTCTGCAGGATTAAATCACTGGACTTCTAAGGGTGTTGTAAAATGCTAAACGTGATAATATACTGTAAATAATGTAAACGTTTCCTTTACTGACATGCGAGGGTAGCATCCATACTTAACAAAATGACTACCAATATAAAATAGTTCGAGCAAATACACATTCTGTCATTTCTTGCTAACCGGACTTAAAACAACCACGATATGGTTGTAATATGATTAAAATACCACCATTACGTAAGAGTATTGCAAGCGATGCAAAGGAAGTCTTGATCAACCTGTTAAACAATGCATTTTAAGAAACAACTTAAACAATGATTTCAGTTTCCACTACCATATCCTAATACCACCATTACGTAAGAGTATTGCAAGCGATGCAAAGGAAGTCTTGATCAGCCTGTTAAACAATGGATTTTAAGAAACATTTTAAACAATGATTTCAGTTTCCACTACCATATCCTAATAACAGATTTCTGCGAATATATATGATACAGTGAATAAACATTTTAAAGAAAGTACTGACTATCAAGAAAAGAAAACGGTGTTTATCATTGCAATTATTGAATCCTGGAGTAACAGCGATTCACAAAGCTAAATTTCTGAACTATTTTCACTTCATTCTTTATTTCTCGAATACATCACGAATTTTTTTCCGTAAATATTCATACAAGATCTACGGTAAGACAATAAATTATTGTGATTTCAGAAGGTAACAGATATAGGAAAATCTTGTTGAAATACTTTTAATTAGTTTGTGTATACACTTTTACTTTCAAAGTCATCCTATTTTTTGTAGTATTCACACAGCCAGAAGTTTTCTCTCATTCTGTTTTTGAAACGAAAAACTGTTAATGTAGTAGTTATAACGATTTGTGGAGTTTTGGCACACCCCATATATACGTTATTTGAAAAAGAATTTCGTTATATGTCAAAATATATATATTTCGTGTACTGTTTCTTGACTATAGAATAAACACAGAACTTTAGTTCGATACAGATTTGTTTAAAATACACTGTAAAAATATTGTTACTTTTACAAAGAAAACTTGGAAATCTGCTGTAAAAATAGTCTTCCTTGCGACTACACAAAGTTTTCTTGTAAGAAGTGCAATAGCCAAATAAGTATTAAATTACAAGACATATATTTGTATTGCTACGAATAATACGCTTGCGTTTAATTTTATATCCTTTAGAAATACTAATAAAACTTTTTTATCATACCATCGAAAATAACTGGAAAACTCCAGAACACTTTTTTTTTTTTCAAATTAACTTTCGTGGTTGGATGATTTTAAATGTCACTTACCTCAAGTGTCTGTCCGCGAATCACGGACGTTCAGTATCGGAGCACTTTATTACGATTGACCCAGTCAAATAAGAACATGTCTTCTCACGTAGACACGCGGCCAATGACCAAAGGAAGTTGTGGTTGTGGACGTAGGATATTGAAGTCTGGCATGACCATAAGTATTTATCGCGAATAACGCCTGTCCCTAATTATAGTCACAAAAATAAAACGTGGAATGCATTGAAAGTCGACCTCGCCCTAGCAGCCAGAGCTACTATAACGTAAACCTTTTAGTCATTCTGGTCTATAGTCCCATTTACTGTCACTTCTAACTTTTCTGAAACCCTGCCGAAATAGTACTTCCAGGCCATTCCTCCACCTTATGTGAACAACGCTTATCTTATTTGTTTTATAATATGTGTGTAACGTGGAAATTAACTGGAAACGAACTTTTCCTTCCAGTTAGTAAGTTAATGGATTAGAGGTCAGAACGCCCTGCTTGTGCCTGGTCATTATTACACGCATGCGTAAGAATCGCCTGTGGCATGGTAAACAAATAATCACTCAAATAAACCTTAATTTATCCCTCATTGCCAGCATGCTTCGTAGCCGTTTTACGCTAAAATGGCCGGTTGTGTTAAGCATTTATTACACAGTATTTGATAACTCCAGCCTGTGGAGGAATAAACGTGCCCGTGTTTAATACAGAGAGATGTATTGGCATACATGACTAAGACCATAAATTGTGTTTCATTAACGAGTATAAAAATCTTTAATAAAAATGAATGAAAACGCAGGCAGTTGTATTGGGAAGGAGGGGGCAATCGGGGCAAAGTCGTTCAGTTACACCAGATGTATTTAACGAGGAAAACTTGCCACGTGCACATGTCAACCTATAACAGAAGATAACAATACAATTCAGAAAACAAAAGAACCGTAAAAATGTTAACAGACAATCGCGAAAATCTTTTTTTTTTCCAATACTGACGTATTCTGCATTTACGAACTTGGGCGATGTGATGTAAAGAAGACACTTTTCTGCCAATGGGAGGTTTCGCACTCTAGACCCAAATAATTAACATGCTATTGAAATACTAATAACTAGGGGCGCCGAAACTCGTAGAAAGATTTCCGCAAATGCTATATTTCAATAATCTGCGGGCGCGCCAGCAGTTTTCTATTCACGGCGTGTATTTGTGAGAAGACATTTTGTTACTTGACTGGCCAATAAGAATTGAGTTACCCCGATACGGTACATCTGTGGTTCGCGGGCAGACAACAAAGAAGCAAAACACGTAAATCGTCCAATGACCGAAAGTGGGTCTGAGCTGAAGTGCCATGAAATACAACTGGTTATTGAAGTCTCTTCGCGAAAATCGGGTGCCTTTGATTAATAGCAACGCCAGATAAGACGCTCTTGCATTGTGGCGGATCAGTCGACTTAACTGGAAATCAGTGACTTGGTGCGGTATTCACGATTATGTCTCGGAATAAGCAAGTCTATAGAAGCGAAATTGCTCTCCGTTTCCTTTGATATAAGGTAACTCGGGCGCTCATTGGCCACGCGGAGCTGTCGGAAAGAGCGTTACGTCTGATTGGTTCTTACACGCCATGGAACACTTCCTGTTGGTAGGGTTGCCGTCTTGCAAGTTGGTCTCCAGGAGCTGATTCGTGAACGACGTCCCCGCCGGCCGGTGAGGCCATTTCGCTGGCGTGTGTGGCTGGAGTTCACGTTACACGCCGACATTTCGCCTCCGTATTCTCAGTTACTCTGTGGCCATGTCTCGCGGATACTACTTAAGGATCCTGCCTACCTGGGGATTTTCTCCGCGTTCGAGGCCGAACAGCTCGGGAGCGATAAGGGCGAGACTGCCGCGCGCACCAAGTGCGCCATCGCCGCTAAGATCAAGGCTCTGAACTGGCGTGCGTTGCTCTAGTCGCACTGCGCGTACCTGTAGAAGTTTCAGTGGTGACCCTATTATTTGATTGGTGGAAAGTCTGCAGGAATGTCCAGTGCAGGGCCCTTGAGTAGTTCTATATATGTCTGATGCGTATAATTTGAGATACACCCGCTTTGAAAAAAACCCTTTATAGCCCTTTTGAAACACTCTGAAACGGTGTTTCTAACGTGCGTGACATTTTGAAAGTACTCAACAGCCCCCTCGTCTGAAATGTGTGTTCCTTTCGTAGATCAGTACATTAAACGCTCCTTTGGTAGTTTCGTGTGAATACGTATACATTTTTCAACGCAGTTCAAGTACCTGGTAGGCCGGAGTCTTAAGACGTGTTTTTTTTTTACTCATTGTAAAGCCAGCAGTTTTAATACTTTGTACACGCTAGATTACAGGACATGTACTTGTTGTCAATATTATTGACATAAATTTAATTTCTGACGTTTACGTAAGCGGATTTAATTGAAACTCCGCTAAAAATATATTTGCGTTCAAAGCATTTTCAGGTTTAACAATGTAACCCAGAAGGCCGGAATTTCCATCACATAGGCGCAAAGTACGAATCCCCCGATCGTCGTCAGTTCAGACACCACCAACGACGAAGATGCTGGCAGATTTCATAATTATTAACCCCATTCTCAAACGCCAAGAGAACCTTCAATTACTTTCACAACTAATTATAAAAGATAGTAATCATTTTTTGGGTAACGCTGGAAAATGAAATTCTTGAAGCGTGACGAAGGAACGTTTGTACACTCCGTGAAAAAGAGGTAAAACGTAGCTGACTTAACTTTTTTTTATTGTGATTACGTGTATAAAACGATTCTATTTTATAGCAGATTTTGAATTCTTGATTTCGTGTAATTAAAAAAAAAAAACTAGATTTTTAATAATACAAGCACAAAAGACGCAACATAAAATCTTTGCCGTACGTGTCATTTACTGTATGAAATTGATTAATATTTTACCAATCTTTATACGAGCGTGTATAAGAAATTAGTCTCAAAATGACTTAGCAAAGTACATAAATATGTATACTCTGCCACAAACTAAGCATTAAATATTATTTTTAAAACATCCTTATACGTGCTATCAATACTTTTCCGCTCTGAGACCAAGCATAATTATTTATCTCAAAAACTTCCATTTTCGAGCTTAGGGATTAACATTTTTGATATGAGGGGTCACAGGCTGCTTCGCCTTGTGTTGTTCTACAGCCTTTTTACATTGAAATAGACCCCAGCCAGAGTTTATAAACCCTAGTTTCTTCTCTCTCCTCCCCCCCCCTTACGGAGCGCAAAAATATCACAACCGCTCAGGATGTGAGATTTCTTTAATTATTTTATATAATCCCATCCTAATTTAATGTTCATTCTGGAGCAGGCGTATAAAACTGACGAGAGTTTTTTTTCCCCCTCGAAACAACGTTTTCTGAAAGACTTGCTTGCAAGCTGGGAGGATAAGTAGAGAACCAATGGGAGTATGTGATGTCACGTGCCGACTCGCTAAACTGCGTAACACGTGTATACTCCATCCACGCTTACTTTCAACTTCTCTGAAGCCCTGCTAAAGTTCTACTTCCAGGATATTCATCCGCCTCATGCAAACAAAGCTTGACCGCGTTCGTGCGCACTCGATGTAACAACACATTTATTTGCTCCCTGTTTTATTCATATTAATCATAAATTAATTATTATAATTTATGGGTAACTTTTAAGTAAAAGTTAGATTCAACCGAAAATAAGGTACTTAAATGTCAACACGAATGTAAAACGCGTATTATACGTGGCGTATTTAACGAAACAACGAAACACGTCATACTGGGCGCGTGATTNCACACTCGATGTAACAACACATTTATTTGCTCCCTGTTTTATTCATATTAATCATAAATTAATTATTATAATTTATGGGTAACTTTTAAGTAAAAGTTAGATTCAACCGAAAATAAGGTACTTAAATGTTAACACGAATGTAAAACGCGTATTATACGTGGCGTATTTAACGAAACAACGAAACACGTCATACTGGGCGCGTGATTTTTTAAAAGTTTGTTTCGAAAACCGCTAATAGGCTACAGCGCTTCAGTCGTACGATGAGCGAGGAACAAGAACGACGCGGCGGGGACGTCATGCTGCCTGACGGACACCAGCAATACTACATTTGTCGGCGATGACCTCTATTAGGTAGACAGCTTATTCGTCTTCTGCGCATGTACCGAACATTGGCCTACCCCAAAAGAACACAACCGTCAAAGCCACATGTTCAACAGTGATGAAAGTGTTGGTTTATATCTTAATTTTTAAATGACAAGCACTATTAAGTTTGTGAAATACTTTCACCAAATTTGAATTTAATCGAACTGCATTACAAATTGATAATACGAAGTACGAAAACATCTCAAAACATTTGTTTACGAATCAGTTTTGTAACCTGACATCAAAACCATGCCGTTTTCGCTGGACGTGTTGGCAGGAAAGCAGTTCAGTGTTGGGGCACGGAGACTGGTTGTGCGCAGCCAGCGAGATCGGTCCACCTCATCTTTAGTCTATTCTACTATGTCGACGCAGAAGCACTCTCACATGACATGGCAGGGAGCAACGTCTCGATGAAGTGGTTTTTCGACGTCAGGGATTTATTGCAGGCGTAAACGTATTTTTTTATTTACGTGTACAGAAATCTGTTAGTCCAGTCAGTTGAAATATACATGACAGCCAGGCGTCTGAACTGATATATTTTTTATCATACTTCAAAATGGGGTTGGGATCATTCCACAAGAATTATCAACATATCTGCAATGGCAAACGGGCAGCAAATGCCACTATGGGTTGTTCACGATAAGCTGAGCACTTTTGAAAGCCCTTCTTAAAGTCTACTTGTATGCACGTTGTGTATTCTTCCGCAATGGCCATGCGTTGATCTGGTGAAACTGTGAAATTAAGAAAAGTAAATGCTTTACAAGACTGATAATTTTTACAGTAAAATGCATCATTAAAAACAGAAAGGAAAATAAATGTTTTAATTATCATTATTATCAATATAATTATTAACTAACAATTTAAATTCCAAGTTAAGACATGGAACTGTTTTCCCTCCATATTTACCAACTTAAGTTGTCTTATGTCACTCAGTGCGCCCGTTAAATTATATGTAGGCAGGAGTAGTGACGTTTTACTGACAATAAGGTTGATTTCAAAAGTGCTCTGTTTATCGTGAACAGCCTTTACGTAAAAATATTTACATGCTTCGTAAATAAATGTTTATTCTTTATATTCAAAACCAATCTGCAAATTTAAAATATTGTTTAAGTCACACGTGAGACAAATTCTAAGATTCGTAATTTAATAAGAATTGTTTCAAGTTTCAGGATTTTCTCTGTGTTGACAACAATTATCCGTTTTACAACGCAACAAAGCCAGTCTCGCGTAATGATTATATCGAACATGTAAATCACTGAAATTCAGACACCGTGACAACGATTACGCTGTTATTTAATTTCATTAGGGATATTTTTTTCACCACATTTTCTTGTGATTTCATCTACAGCGAATATATAATAGTGATCTTTGTTTATAAAGAACCTGAGCCTGAATTCCATAAAATCAATGAAACGCTTCCATCTTAGAATCATGAAATGCACTACCAACTACGAAATTTATCTGCAATTTGTATTAAACGTACATGACTTAGAGACGTCCCTTTCCTGATTTTCAAATAACGACTTTATTGTAACAAGGATGTGGTGTAAAAAACAAATATCAACTTAAAACGAAGTAAACCGAAGTTGTTTAGGGACAGAGGCCTGAAAATGGTTGCCTAAGATTGATTGTTTAATGAACGAGGCAGGAAAATAAAAGTGATAGAATTCAATTTTGTATTTAAAATAGTTTTTTCAAGCGGGAAAAAAGTTTTGCGTATAACGTAATTGCGTTAGTTTTTACCTGAAAAAATATTTAAAATCCACCAAAAGTATTTATTTCCACAATTTAAGCTTTGCAACGCCTTTTCTTAAACTAAGCTCATATATGTCACCCGGGTTTTAATCTCAGAACCATTCGGCGTAAATGCTACCACCCCGTAAGGGTCATTTGTCGCTGTGCACAGTAAGGCGTTATGCACGTAATGAGCTGGCCTGTCCGGTAACGGTTCGCTGTAGGGATTACATTCACCTGACCTTAACTCATCTGTAAGAATTATCTAAATAGCTAATTTCGATCAGCGTCCTGTCAGAAAGTTGCCCGTGGGCCAACTTACCTCTCGAATAGCTCACTGTCTTATCAGCTGCAGTTTCGAACATCGAACAGCTACATGTCTGTGAGATGACGTGTAGGATAGCCGCCTGTCTGTCAGTTGCATTATCTGATAGCTGGCTGTCTGTCAGTTGCCTATCGGAGAGCTACCTGTCTGTCAGCTGCCTGTCGGAGAGCTGCCCGTTGGCCAGCTGACATGTCGAATAGCTCACTGCCAATCAGCTGCAGTGCCAGACAGCTGCGTGGCTGTTAGGATTTGTGGCAAAAAGTCACCTGTCTGTCAGCTGCTTTGGCAGGTATCTGTCTGTCACCTGCCTGCCGGTTAGCTGCATGTCTCTCAGGCGACATGTCGAACAGCTGCCATTCGGACAAATGAAGTTAATATTTGGTGCCTTTCGAACATACCACTATCGGTTAGCTGGCGGGTCCGCTCGCTTTCGAATCTCAACATAGCACTTCTCATGACATACCATATGGTTATAAGTAGGGCCACTGATTTTTTGCGAATAAATCAGAGCACACAGAAGACTTAAATACTATATATATATCGGCTATTGTTATATATCCATTGGCTGTTTGTGTCGTTTCCGCATTTGACCGAGCCACTCATGATTCCGCAATTACGACACTGATTTTTCGTGATACGATTACCACGCACCAGAACATGCTTCAACCAATCAAAAAAGTTGGACGACCTTACAGTGATTTGAACTGTATCTTGCCACGAAATCGTATCGCGAAATGTCACTGCCCATAGCTATAAGAAATATTGTAATCGGCTGGTTTTGTAGTATTTAGTCTTTCCGTACAGAACGTGTGTCATATAATCTTAAATAATTATTTTGGCCGTTCTAAGGGTTTTATTCCCTTTTACCCTTCTTCTCCTTCAGTGTATGAAGTTGGGGTAGAACCGGGAATTCGCGGTACTTACGTGTTTAGTGCTCAACATGGTGAGCTGAGAAGAATGTGTGAGAGAGGAGGAGGGGATAAACGAGACATAGTCCCCAGTCTTTCCGACAGAGAGCGCCCTCGACGCGGGCTGCCGTCAGCGGCGACCATAGCCGCCATCATCTCGTCGTCGGTATCGCCTGCAGATCACACGAGCCTCGCGCGGGTGGCGCCCCCCGGCAATTGTTTGTGACGTCCGGCTAATTGCTGGCGTCTCTTCTCTCCCTTCCTCCACTTCCCTCTCTTTCCTCCTCCACATCCTTCTCTATCTCTCTCCGTCTGCCTCCGTCATTCCCACCTCCACTCCCCTCCAACCGTGCATCCGCGCGTCCCGTTCTAACCCCCCTCTGCGCCTGCGCACACGTGTATTATGATTGATGTGTCTGTGTGTGTCAGGTGACACTCGAAAATTAATTAATGTAAATGTTGCCCCACCCGCTCCGCCATCTCTCCCCCGGGCCGTGCAACCAACCCCCTCCCCCCACCCCCGGCGGCGAGCTCTTTGCACCACCTAGCGACGCTCGCGCAAACAGGGCGCTACGGCGCGCTCTCTCCACGCGGGTCGGCTGGTCGACGTGTGAAAGTCGATACGTCCCGGTAATCGAATCGATCCCCCCGGCGAGTACTCGGTGATCGATCCCTGCCTCTCCCTCACCCGCTGCCGTGCCGTGGGCAAGGGGATGCCGCTGTGCAGTGCAACCGTCACGCTGGGTTGTCGAAACAATAGTTGGGCCGGGTGTCACACCCCTTTTCGTTCCCTCGCCAACCTCTTGGCCGTCCTGCCGAAATCGTTTTGAAATACGCCACCCTGCAACGACGCTCACGTTTTCTGCTAGCACGATACCGTCACCGCTCATACAAGAAATAGTCCCGCAGAGATGTGCTTTGAGCCTCCCGCCTACCTGGAGCTTTTTCCCCGCGTTAGATGCTGAGAAGCGCGGGAGTGGTGGGGCCGAGATCGCCTCGCGTATCAAATGCGCCATAGTCGCTGACCGCAATGCTCTCAACTGGCGTGCAGAGCTCTCGTCGAGCTGCTTATACCTATGAGACATTCTGAAGATTTTAATTGGCCGAAGGTTGATAGCAAGAATCGATGCAGGGGCCCTTGAGTAGTTTTGTATGTATCCGTACGCGTATATTTTGAGATACAGCACTTTGAAAAAGCGGTTTTTTTTAAAGCCATTTTGGAATCCTCAGAAACGTTGTTTCTAATGTGCGTGACGTCTTGGAATCACTCAACAGTTTTCCTCTGAAGAGTGTGTTCTCTTTGTAGATCAGCATATTGAACTCATATACAATAGTTTCGTGGGAAAGCGAGTGTTTTAAACACAATGCAACGCAGTTCAAGCGCCCAGGCAGATCGGAGCCTCAAGAACACGACGTGACCTCGTGTTTGAGATTCTGTCGCACAGAAAAGCTCCGGCGAAGCATTATCCGTGCACGTTTGCATTTTGCAGCATCTCTTCACCACGACAGCCGCTCGCTTCAGATGGAGACGGCACTGTGTTGCCACGTAAGCTACCGTAAAACTACAGCGTCAGCCATCACGATACTTGGAACTGATAATTCTCCGCGAGTCGTAACGCTTTAATTGATACTTGTGGATCTCTGTTCTTAAACTCCGGAGCTTGGTGATTTGAGGCGATGTCTAATTGTGCCTCCTCCTCCTCTTCACCAACGTGTTGTTCGGGACATTTTTAAATCGCTCACCGACTTGGAAGTGAGAATGTATGCATTTGTGGCTCAGAATCAATGGAGCGATGACATCATCGACTTGAAACGAAAGGTACTGCAAGAGCATGCAGGACCTCCTTCCCTCGTGCCGCACGCAAAATCACGACCGTGCCATACTTTGGTGGACTATGCAGGAAATATAATTGCACTCCTTGCAACTTATGTTATGGTTATTCAGTTAATGCCTCTGTGTAGAAAGCATTCGTAGGTTCACTTTGCAGCTAATTGAGGAACTACTAAATAAAATCTGCTAAAACCACTTTTTTCGATTCGTTTTTTTTTTTGCAAGAAAATAGGTAACGATTACATCCAAACAATTTTTTTTCGACACTTTTTTTTTACATGTTAGATAGTAGACTCCGTTACAGGCCATGGGGCATAGATTAACACTGTGGAGGTTAATGACATTTTAACATTTTACGAAGCCAAAACAAAACAAATAAGAAAGGACATTCATAAATAATTGCTTTTACTAATTTTATGAGCAAATATTTTTTTAAAAAGAGTGAAGTATTCGTGTAGAAACATTTCTAATGGCATACTTATATATATTATTGCTGCGCAAGATATTATGGAAAATAAATTCACCAGTAATATAGAATATTTGCTTACTAAGTTGGCAAAGAAACCGTTATCTAGGATTTCCCCATTTCTTAGTTTTTTATATTGGCTTTCAGAAACCTGCGGGTTCCAATTGACATATTCGGAGTAATTTATGCATCCCACACCCTCGTAAGCATGCTGTGTAGTAGATTATTAGCTATTATTTTCTATAAATATACAAAAATATCGAAATTGTAAGCTACCTATATACATTTCTGTTTCACCGAACTACTGCTTTTCACTCGAGCCGGCTGAGCTGAGTAAGAATCCAGTCGGTGCTCTGAGACATGATTTCATTTCTTGATGTCAACGGTTATTTTTCGCGCACTGATGTCCTAACATCGTTTCGCTGGCTATAAATTATTATTATTGACATAAGCAATGGCAAGCTGTGCTGCATGTCGCACTAAACCGAGAATATGATATAACAGACACACAATTGCAATGAGCCAAGATAAGATATTGTCAAAAGATATTTAAATAATACGTTAATAATTCAGCTCAAAGAAGTAGGTCAATAATTATAAACTATACGGGGCAAAAAGCAATAGAAAGAAATATTAATTTGCGAGCAACGATACCACTGAACGTTCATAGATTGAAACGTTTTTCCTGTAACGTACAATATAGCTCTGCAATGGGGTATGCTCATGATACATGTGAACGAAATTTGTTGGGAACATAACAGCTGGTGTCTTTAGCTCCGATGAGGGTGAAGTGAGACGTAGACGAAGCAATGGTTGAATAGACGAGAGTATCCCGAAAAAAACCACCAGCCTGCGGCAGCGTCCGCCACGTTTCCCACAAGCGAAAAATCATGTAATCCTACCTAGTTCACCGCGGTGGGAGGCAAATGGTTTTTGTTATATTATAACAATCAAAATTCAGGAAGAAAACGCGTAGAATTTTTATTAATATTAAAAGTTTAAAGTTTTAGTATATATAATTTTTTTCTATATATAAAAGGAAAAATTGACTAACTGGCATATCAACGCCCAGTCTCAACGATCGGTTCTGGAAACATCACATTTGGAAGAAACATTCAGTGTGTAATGTAGGCAGCCATTAAAGAGAGTGTTTTTTTTCAACCCTTAAATAGATGAAATGGAGGTTCGAAGTTAGTGTGGAGAAAAAATATACAGCCTCAATCATTGGTCGTAGAAACATGAAATTTGGAGGAAACGTTCGTTCATTGTGTAATGTAGACAGCCACTATGGACAGATTTTTCAAATTTAACCCCTAAAATAGATTAAATAAGGGGGGGAGTCAAAAATTATGTGTAGAAATAATATACAGCCTCAACCATTCGTCTTAGAAGCACGACATTTGGAGAAATAATTAATTATGTAATATAGGTAGTCACTAAGGAGGAATGTTTCAAAATTCAACCCATAAAGGTGTGAATTGGGGGTTCAAATTTTGTATAGAGAAAAAATATAGTCTCAACAATTCTTTAATTTTTGGGCTTGCATTTCATTCAACTTTCTATCTTACAATATGTATTCTAGTTTAAAGATATTGTAGTAGTATACCCGACAGAGCGAGACCATATTCATTTCGATCGTGTTGTGAGTCACGAAGTTATAGTGTCGGAGTGTATCAACTTGCAAACGTCACATCGCCGTTCCCGTCCTGGTGCACCATGTGTCGGCCTGAATTTAAAGACGTTTCCCCGTCAAAAGACTGTCGCTGTCGACTAGGGTTGTAAACAGATCGCGTGTCGAATAACTCAACAGCGAAAACAGATCCCTCGAGCGTCTCATTCTTCGTCGGCGTTCACCTGCGAAGAGCCTGAAGATTATGCGCGACAGAACTTCGCGCGGCATCGTGCTCTCGGCGAAATCCTCGGGAGCAGTTCTTGCCAGGGGTTTTCCCCCCCGGCGGCCCGCAAAACTTGCAGATCTTCGGCGCCGGCTTCCCTGCTCGCGTGAATTGATTAAGCAACACCTGTGTTTGAGAAGCAAGTTTCTTGCCACCACGTGTGTGTGGAAGAAGCACGGCCCCCAGTGTAAACGTTTGTTAAGCCAGCCCCGAGTTGTTCCCGGGCGTCTTGGCGAGGACCTCGCAAGCTGGAGG
>NQII01000525.1:40761-58463 GCA_002778355.1 Clitarchus hookeri | reverse complement strand
CTGGAACAAGTTATTCTCAAGTACAACACGGCTCGGGGGCGTGTGCTCAACACACACATACACGTAGGCGCACGCGCGGTAACTTGGGAAATTAGCGCACCCTAGCGCGCGTGCACACACACACGCCAACGCGCACGCACACACACGCAATAGTCCTACGCCCGCGTCTACTAGCACCTCGCGTGTAGTGATACGTTTTTTTACGAGGAATGTTATCACTTGTGAAATGTCCTTGCGGGGAAATGTTCCGTTTTTTAGCCAAGTGAAATGCTTGTTTTCAAAATGGTGGCGCTAAAAACTTCCAGTGCGACACGTTGTGTCTCTCAAAATATTTCACCGATTCGAATCAAGCTTTATTTTCCGATATAATATAATGTTAATACCAGGTTTCCTGAGAAAAACTTTTTGTATACACTGTACCTTAGAAATTAATTAATTGATTCATGTCAGGTTTCGTACACGATACGTGCTACGGAATGTAATAGTTAAGGAATTTTATACAAAGAAGCTTATAAATGTAGACCTATTAATATTGATTTGTCATACATACGTAGTACATACAGTCGATAAGTGGGGACAGGAAAATTTCACGTTTTAAACTATCTATAAGCCAGAATCTACAGTTATATGTATTTGCGACCCTCAGCAATCTGTTGATTGGTTGCTGCCGGAGTGTACAGTTAGTTTAACCTTAGACCACGAGGCACGGTATTCGGTGCTTGCTTCCTTGCAGGTCTGTCAACTCAGATTTCACCCGGGCGTGTCAAATGAACTTTGATACAGTTGCTAACGTAACAGAAATGTACATCCATTTGAAGTCTAGCTCGTCCGAAAATGAATTCACGAAATTTTTGCCAGTCCGTATCAATAAGTTTGTGTACGGTGTATTTCATGGCTGCCTACACACCGGGCGCTATTCACCTCATGAACTTAAAGTCTGGTAGTATTACTATAAAGCTGACTTAAACATGATTCCGTATATTAGCAATAATAAAATGAGAAAATTAAACTCACGTTCGTACTTAAAAAATTTTCTTATCATTTATTCAGGAAGACAGCGTTTTTTTTTTTAATTATTACGATTGCATAAAAATTCTTAGGAACTCTTAAAGCTATCCCCTCAAAATTTGCTACACATCGCTATGGAAGATACAAAATACTTGTGAAATTTTGACTAACTATTACGTATTTTTTAAAAATTCTAACTTCCAAAAAGTTTAGAACAATATGCAGTATCTACTATTTCGAGAACCGTTAGTTACATAAACGAACTTTTAACAAGTATTGCCTTATAAGGCAATACAACGTATAACTCTGATCTGTCTGTCAAACAAAAAGTACAAAAATATTATTTTATAGATAAGTGTTTTTTGTTGAAAACATCTTATTTTTAGCTGCGAAGAGCCATATTTGTAATATATATTTAAGAAATAAATTATTTTCGTGTTTATTTTTGTATTGACTGAATTTGTAGAATTGTTATTTTTAAAGAAGTAATTAATTTAATAACATAGTTAAAGCTGGAGGCACGTACATATATGCAATTGAGAACTGCAACGTAGTTCTAATACGGGAGATCATACATGTGAATTTAGTGTTCATAGGTAAAATATTAAATATATTTAGACGGGATATATCACTTTCAAAAATAATAATTGACTTTATTAAACAGGAGTGTTGTAAGCTAGAAACGATTTTCATTGCCTGGTTAGTGAAACGACGTAATCTGGTTGTGTGAAGGAATGAGACGATTGCATGTAAGACAGCTATCTTCAAAAATATTTAAGTTTTTTTAGGAATATTGGTTTGTTATGCATTTACCGCACTAAACTGTTCAACTTCATTATCGATTAACTCTCTAAGATTCATTATCAATTAACTTGCTAAGCTATAAACACTTGGCGTAATTTTTATAGTGTTTCACAGTAAGGAATTTATTTCGTATATATATATATATATATATATATATATTGCGTTGAGATTTTATATGAATTCCTCAAGCGATTAAACCGTGATTTAAAATTAAACACGAAATTGAAGCTTATTTGTCAGGTTTCCTGCTTCATTTGCAAGTAACGGAGACATTCGGATCGGTAGTAAGCTGTGACTTATTTTTGCTTCAGAACTGATGCATTTGAACGACAGTCGTGTATGTAAAAAAATTCAGGAAAAATCAGTCTACAAAAATAATAAAACCTTACGAACGAGATAGCTAAGGATCATATTCACAAGTAATTTAAAAAAAAATCTCTAGATGGCTGTTAAGTGTATAATTGTAACTTGAAATACATTCTCGCTAACACACACGTGTAGATGAACAATTCTCGTGAAATAATGTTTATGGTATAGGCTATTCGGGATTTCACCCTCAAGTGTTATAACACTTCATAAAAGACGCTGGGGATTGCAGAGTGATGATTTCGTCGAAATATAACGTTCTTCATGTGTGGGATCTCGGAATCTTCTGTTTGTCTCCTCTCCCGTTCTTCTTCCATTCGCGACGGAAGAGCGGCGGCAGAATTTCTTTACGATCTGGGACGCGATAAAATTCATAAGGTCGAGCGAGCGGCGTCTGAGCATCAGAGCAAAGTTTCGTAGTTATCTGTGGGTGTCGACCCACCCCCGGTTTGTTGCGGCGCGAGGCGGGATAATGCGACGGTGGCGCCGCCACTCGGTGATTAGGCGCGACGCCTGCAGCATCAACGGCAGCGCGACAGCCGTCGTCGTGAACGCACGCAGAGGCCCGCAGAACGGCGCGGTGGGTCGCAGCTTCGCTGGTTCGTTGTGGCGAGGCCTTTATTATAGCCTTTAGGGATTAAAAGAAACTTAGACAAAATTCCTTTTCATCCATATTTCTCATTAAGGGATACTGTTGGATTTATTATAATAATTATATAATGAACATTCTTAACATTAATAGAACCATATCTATTAGGAGATCCGGATAACTTTACACCAGCATACCCACTAGTAACTCCAACACATATTCAACCAGAATGATATTTCCTATTCGCATAGGCAATCTTACGTTCAATTCCTAGAAAATTAGAGGGAGTAATTGCACTAATATTGTAAATTTTAATTGTAATAATTATACCAATATATAAAAGAAATTTTCAGCGTTTTACATTTTTTCCTATTAATTAAATAAAATGTTGGTTAATAGTAACAAAAACTACATTACTAACAATAATAGGAGCAAAACCA
The DNA here is from genome assembly GCA_002778355.1 of Clitarchus hookeri. Lineage (NCBI taxonomy): Eukaryota > Metazoa > Arthropoda > Insecta > Phasmatodea > Phasmatidae > Clitarchus > Clitarchus hookeri. The sequence continues at coordinate 55,256 of NQII01000525.1, read as the reverse complement.
GTTGAAGAACCCTATATTGTTATAAGTCAAATATTAACATTTATTTATTTTTGACCGCCATTATTCTGTTTGGCGACACTTAAACGGAGCTTTTGCCGATGCAATTTCNGGGGGGGGGCGATTTTCATTCACTCTCGTAGCGGAGTTAATTATATTCTGACAAGCAGGTAAACCCCACGCTCGGTGATATGGCAAATTCCACCCAGATTATTTTTTCCCCCACAACTTAAATCCACTCCCGGTTAATTTGGGAAATATGAAAAATATGGACTCATAGTTAACGTGCTGTTTTCAGACACGTGCTTATTAATTTTAATTTTATATAATTTTAATTTTAATAGAACTAGCATAGTTAAAAAAAATTCCCGAAATTAGCACTTAAAATAAAAATACCGGCATTTTAATATTTGGTATTTAGGTCGGGTTTAGGGAGACCGTGGCGTTGTCTGGCACCTACTCTGTGTCGCTGTGCAAATATAAATACGCAGGGCCGGCCCTTGACGCGCGCATAGTCAGCTACTGCGTAGGGCGACAAGCGAAGGGTGTCGCTTAAGGCGTCATGAGACAATTGCAGTATACAAGGCGAATATGAAAAAAACAAAAAAAAAAAAAAACAGAGGGGAGCAATTTACCTTGCAAATGTTTTTGAACGTAGGCCTAAACCTTTTTTTCAAATAATATTTTTAAAAAAATTATTTTACTGAAAAACATTCTTTATACACGTTTATACTTTTTAAAATAAAATTAGCAAAACCTTGCTGTGTCGAGGAAAATTAAGGGAGCGTGGAGGCAGGGAATATGACTTCTGTTTCCTTCACCCACTGACATCGTGAGAAGCAGAAGACACGCCTTTCAAAGATAGAGGGGCTAGTCCAGGAACGGATTTATGGGTAGGGGGTTGGCTAAGAGAGCTTGAGTCCCTCTCTTGGTAGTGATTTTACACTTGGTAAAATTATATTATTCTTGACAGTGACTGCATTATTAATATAAGTTGTCAATACTGCAGCACTGCTAAATTACACCTAGCATAGTAGCACGAGGCGAGGTTTAAGATGTAAGAATAAAAAATTGTCACTTTATTCAATTTTAACTGGCTCATACCAAATTCCCGCTAAGAAGGAACCACAACTGAGTAAGTAAGGGGGGGGGGAGGCGCCAAAATATTGTTCGCTTACACTTGCGAAAGGTCTAGGACCGGGCCTGGAAATACGTCAGATAACCGCGTTTATCCGCATGCAACGAAGACGCAGACCACGGTTGTCGCTTTACGCTTACATCGCGAGAGGGAGCCACTTTGTGACAAGGAGAGGTAACAGTGAGACAGGATTTTTTTTTTTTTTAAATTACTTTTCAAATGTTTTTCGATTTCAATGAGACGTTTCAGATTTTCAGTGGTGCCAAATTAAACACTAAACATTTTATACAACAGCCTCTGCGAAATTTCAGGAAGTTTGAATAGCAGCGAAAAAATCTGTGCGACAAATTTACGCCGCTCTGTTGCGAAGATGCTTCGCTCACGGTACAGTCTGAAAATACAACGTAGAAATACGAAAGCAGACCGCGGAAACACTTTCAATCTGTGTAAACAATAATTTTACAAGTGCGATAAATTAACTTCTCTCGCTCTAATCTGGCACGTTTAATCGTCGCAAATAAAATATTAGAATAAAATATGTCTGAAAAAAAAATCGAAACAGAAGGGTATGTAGCAGTGTTCTTCAATATCAACTGTTTCGAGAATTAAAAAAAATATATATATTTCATTTGGCTACAAGGACAGGTATCAAGTTAAGTAATATGAAAATTTAAAATGTGCAAAATTGTACTCAGATTATTGTAGCTCTGCTTTCAGATTTTGTAAGATGCTTACGTTGCAAACATGAACTTAAAAATTGCACCACTACGTAGCACTGATATTTTCCTGTGCGATTTTCTGTTAGATCCAGAACGCCATATTTTTAACTCAAATATAAGCCACCTACTTGATATGTTATTTACACTCCCTGAATGAGAGGTGTTTCTAAGCAAACGTTGATGAAAATGAAAATATTTTCAATAAAAATTCAGAATCCTTCGAAGCGGTGATTTAACAGCTAGCACCCGACAAAACTCCTGAGATTTACTACAGGTAATGTTGGAACATCTAAATTTATCTCCTAAAATATATTTTATTCTGTTAAGAACTATTATCTGTAAGATACATTTTTATAAGCTAGCCGGTCACTTGATTTGGGTTACTTTGATTATCCGCCATTACGAAATTAGTTTCAGTCAAAAAGGAATTTTGGGAACATACACAACCATTTTTCCCGGGGAAGTTGGTTAACATATTTGTGATACAATTTTAATCACAGTGACACATTATATTTTGAAACCAAATTTCTTGTAAACTTTCACAAATAACAAAAATGTGACTAAATCATTCACAAATTTAATCGACTGCATCCGAAATCCTGTTATAAAAAATTGAATTTCCTATTACCATCAGAATACCACGAAAGTATTTATAAATTTTAGTTTTAAAGAAATCTGAAATTAATTAGAATAATGGCGACATGGCCTACTAATGGATAATTTCTAATATAAACATAATTGCTCCTGAACATTTTCTCTGGCAGGAATGGAGAGAGTAAAGCTCTGGTTGGAAAGTAAATGCAATATAAAATGCATTATGTAGGCGTACGCAACCAAATGTAGTGGAAAATAGTTTTATAAGTAAGGGAGACTTATTTACTTGAGTCATCAGTTGTAATGAAATAGCCTAATTAATACGATATTAAATAAAACTCATCTTCTAATAAATAAGGCTAAACAGTGGTAATTATGTCTTCCACGCTAGTAAAGAGAAGAAATCTGGTTCCAGTGATCTGTGCACTTTCAAATTAACCTACTGCGATATTAGGGGTCCCGTAGCGAACACCAAATAAGTAACTCCAGCAAACGAGAGTGGCTGACCCGTCTGATGCTTAGCCACTGGCAATGTGTTAGATCTACGTAAAGCCGATATTACACGCTACCTTCGGCCGTACATGGTATTGTACAAGCTTTTACAAGGCCTGGGACGCGAGCCGGTGTGCCAGCCGCTATACGATCCGTCATGGGAGATTCATATATACGACAGTAGTTTGCGTACTAGCATTTGACACCCTCAGTGGGTATGCAGTGTGTGTGTTTGTAGTGAACATGAACCCCATTCGTCGAACTGCCACCAGTTAGTAATGTACGTAGGCCTATAAAAAAAACTAGCTAGCACATTTTAATATTGTTATATTACTGTTTGTCTTTTAAGTTAATTGATTGCTTACCAGTATAGTTTCATTCATTTTCTTGAAAATGATGCGAAGTCACTAGAGTACGAGTGTGTTAATTTTAATTTCGAAGAAAATTATTAACTGTTTGCCAAACATCGTTTTTTCTTTACGTAGCAAGTTATTGTCCGCTTTTAACATTTAATGGTAAAATAAATAGGGTTCGACGGAGTTTCGAACTTACGCTCAAAATTCACGTATTACTCACGTGCGCCGTCACTTTATCACTGTACTACAAATTCACAAACCAGTATTATGTTCATAAACTTTGGATAAGTGAACCACTTGAATGAATTTTTCTATTGTGTATGTACTGTTTTAAATGTTTAGAACGGATTAAAAAAGTAATTAGAAGTTTTTATCGCCAATATTATTCGTCGTTGTCGTATTTTTAATCTATTTGGAAGTGTTTCAACCTCACGGATATGTATTCAAGATGGAGGCGTCCTTTTCGGTTTCTTCGTCAACTCGTTTCAAGTAGTAGCCACCAGGAGCACCCTACGCTCTGTAACTGCATTGTAATTGACCAGGTACGAAACCTGGTATGGAACCCCTGCCACGAAAAATAGGACGTGTCCTATTACCAAACCTGGTACGGAATCTCTGGCCGTACAAGGCGGGAAATGCCATGACGGGTGCCACACTAGCCCGCATAACGGTCGCTACGGCGGACCTAGCACAAGCTTTTATGGAATCTGGTATCGTGTAATATCGCCTTAAGGGAGACGCGTGTATATATCACCGGGGAGGGCTGTGCTTGGGTGGCGGCCAATAGAAGACAAACACGACCATAAATAGCCAATGAGACCATTATTGTCTGCGAGAGGTGCTGGGTGGACTCTACATCTTTCAGACTGCGGCAAGTGTGATGGAGATGCACTGTGCTGCTCACGCGGGATGGCCCCCTAAGCAAGCTGCGGCTATGTAGTCCTGCTCTCACAGGGACCGTCCTTTCCTTGATGACTTCAGCGCTATATAACACCGGTTTTTTTTCCTATTATATTCATAAATAACTCTTATACTTGATTGGTCACTTAGTTTTTGATAGAATAGGCCTAATTTCTCACAGAATGGTTCAATCCGATCCTATCACGAAAATTATTTAATTTGGTTTAAAAATATCAAGTTCGAGTAACGAAAGTAGTTGTAAGTACTTCATTGGGTTCTGGACAACGAAAACTAACTATCTGAACAAAACGGCAGCGTTTTCTGCTATGGCATTTTTCCGTTTATCAATAGAAATTGTTGCCATTACGTGTTACATATAGTCTATTCGCGGTTTCGTCCTAATTTTTAAATCAAAACTTAAAAAAAATCACCCCGCTTATGACGTGTTTGGTTGTTTTCTAAATATGTCTCGTATTACAACCGTATTATACAGTATATGTTTTAACATAAATGTACCTTTTTTTTTTTTAGTTAAATTGAACTTTTACCAATATTCTGTCCATAAATTGTAATATCTAATTTATAATTAACATAAATAAAAACCGGGAGAATATAGGTGTTTTGCTGATGCCTAGTATGAAACAGTCCTTATGCAAAATAATATTACGTTGAATGCGCACAAATACTGTGCGTTGTCCCTTTGGTTTAATTTTCTGTATTCTGTTAAGCTTTGTTTGTATGAGGCGGAGGAATATCCCAGAAGTAGAGCTCTAGCAGGGCTTCAGAAAAGTTGGAAGTAACCGTGAATGACCTGTATAATGTCACACACTTATGAGAAGTCGAAATATTATGCATAATGCACTGCGCTGAAAGTTTGTGTGTTGGCAATATATAAAATTATCGTACTATTTTTAGAAACTGTTAGAAATAAGGAGCGTGTAATTTTTTTATTAAACTGTATTTTAAACACTTTAAACACTTCAAAATGTATTTTTAAGTGTTTCGTTTGTTTAAGTATTAAGTACACGAGATGCTTTTAAATCAGTGATAATAAAATTAATACAATCAGAATTTCATAGCTAGAAGATGGTGGGTATATGAAATGATACATATTTCTTTATAAAATTATAACATTTATTTATCTTTTTGACTGTTAAACGAACAAATAATTCGCCCATTGTTTGTCTTCGCATGCGGCTTTTATTAATGTAGTTTTTTAAATTTTCAATATGCTCATAAAAACATTAGCAGAAAGTGACACAAAATTTTAAAATGAAATGGAAACTTTTAAAATGATGTACGAATTATGTGTGCAAAAGAACCAATTATACAAAATATTTGATCGAAGATGACATCATTTCATTCCCCTGCTATAGACACGTACAAAAATATTTGTTAAAGCAGAACAAATTTTCAATATCTCATTGTCGTAAAATAAATATTTTCCCCCTGAAATGAAAATTAAGTATGGTATGATTTTTAAATTAAAAAAAATCGGCGCTGCTTAAAAAATTTGTCATACAAGCATTACTTTTGTAAAATTGTGAGAAACTGAAAATGCACAATATCAGTAGGACCTACAATGGTGTTCATCTCAATAATGTAGTGTATCAAATTTAATTCCCTCTTGTAATGATTAAGTAATTTATTTACAGGACAACAGTAGTGTCACGTTACGAACGTAGACATCGCAAATAGAACATTTATACTGTGTGATAATATTTATAGTTGATCATTTCAAATAATCATTTTGCTTCTTGTGTTAAAAAGTGGCGATTTATTATGAATTACTGAGGGTTTTTTTGTGATATGTAATGACCAAGTGAACGTGAGTTCACTCCTATGTGTTGCAAGACTATCTAGGAATTTCCTGTTATTGTGTTTGAGATATCTCTAAAATTATACCAGAAAGTTCCAATTTTTGCGTACAAAAGTAACAAAAATTTATTATTTACACACCCATAATAAAAACTGCGATAGCATTAAAACTCGTCAGTTAGAACTTAACGCCTATTTTATTGACCTTAAATACAACGGTAAGGAATTTTAATTGCCACAGTTACCCATGCCTGATATGAGACATGACGTCATAAACAGCCTGACTGGCAAGTTTGATCCGGACACCACCAACAGGCGGTTTGATATGTTTGAAATTTTTTATTATATACATATATGTGTATATATGTATATACACATATACACTGAAGAGCCAAAAACACTGGTACACCTGCCTAATATCATGTAAGGCCCCCGCGAGCACGCAGAAGTGCCGCAAGACGACGTGCCATGGACTCGACTAATGTCTGAATGTATGCAGGAGGCAATTCACACCATGAATTCTGCAGGGCAGTACACAAATCCATAGGAGTGCAAGGTGGTGGAGATCTCTTCTGAACAGCACATTGCAAGGCATCCCAGATATGCTCAATAATGCTCATGTCTGGTGATTTAGGTGGCCAATGGAAGTGTCTAAAATCAGAAGAGTGTTCCTGGAGCCACTCGGTAGAAACTCTCGACGTGTGGGGTGTCGCATTGTCCTGCTGGAATTGTCCACGTCCGTCGGAATGCACAATGGATATGAATGGGTGCAGGTAATCGGACAGGATGCTTACGTATCTTTCACCTGTCAGAATCGTATCTAGACGTATCAGTGGTCCCATTTCACGCCAACTGCGCACGCCCCATACCATGACAGAGGCTCCACCAGCTTGAACATCACGTTTAATGATTCTCGTCAGTCGTCGTTTGTCCCGTTTGTTCACGATCTTTTTCCGGCCGCAGCGATGTCGAAGATTTAATGTTTTACCGGATTCCCGATATTCACGGTACACTCGTGAAATGGTAGCACGCGAAAATCCAAATTTTATCGCTACCTCGGAGATGCTATGTCCCATCTCTCGTGCGCCGATTATAACACCACGTTCAAACTCACTTAAATCTTGATAACCTGACATTGTAGCAACAGTAACCGATCTAGCAACTTTTCCAGACGCTTGTTGTCTTATATAGGCGCCGCCGATCGCATCGTGTTACTCTGATTGGTTCAATACCTCTGTTATTTGCATACGCACGCCTATACCAGTTTTTTTGCTCTCTATTGTATATATAGAGAGAGAAAGAGAGAGCTGAAATAGGCTTTTTTTCAGTTTTCTTTAAGTTCGCACTATAAGGAGGTTGTGACATTTCACCCTGCGATATGGCACAATGCTAATCGACACACTACTTAAATTACACAAGCAAAGTTCGTTCGTTGATTGTCTGTTACACTCATCATAATTAATTCTCATGCTAGACTCAGCTGCACAAAACTAAGCTAGCCGATTGCTGTGTGTTTCCCGTCAGTTCGAAGTTCCGCAGGCTCGACGCACGACTGGACGACCAGAGGAAAACGTGGAAATAACATGAATATTTTTGAAACCTGGTCTCTTACTGAATCATAACGCGAAAAGATGGATCTTCAGTTAGGTATACCATAGGTTCTGACTCAAATTTTTTCTGATTTAATTGTTATAAAACAGATTACTATAGAAGTAATTAAAAATTAAAATAATAATACAATTTCTCATTAAATTTTTTTATCGAAGATAATGCATTGTTAAAAACTATGGTTTTATTTTATAATTTCTACAAAAAATTAAAAACAGGAAAGCTGGGGTGGAGCCCGCCCTATATTTTTTACTTGATAGCACCATAATATCTGCATGTCATCAAGAAGATTGTGGTACTTGAGACATATTCTCAGAATCAGTGTGTACGTACTCAAATACATTATTATCATCTATTATATTAATGGCAATTATATTAAAGTATATGTTTTACCTATCCAAATTGTTTCCCATTTATTATGTCCCAGGCAGCTATTTACTCTTTCTATATTGGTTTATAGAGTGTAGTTACTTTCCGCAAAACAAGTTCAGCTTTTGGCTCGATCGTTGTTGAAGACGAGGTAATTAAATTTAGAGATGGACGTTAATACAGTCTTATTTGAATTCCCGTGCCGTATTCTATGTTCACGAAGTAGCGTGTGGTATTATTCACAACTTTATTTCGATATATACAAAAAGTATTACTGTCCGTGCACGTTTTTACGTATTCCTATTCATGCAAAAAAAGGCACACAAATACTATTATTCCAAGCGAATGAACCAATAACGAATTTAAATATTTTTTTACGTCAATTTATCTTTGCATATTCACCGTGACTGTGTAGAGAATTATACGTAAGTGTAGATTGCAGACGCGAGGAAGTGCGTATGCAAACACGACAGGATCTAGGGACGGCGGAGGCAGCGAGTGCTTGGGCCCTTCCAAGCCACGTGAATAATAGAGCGGTCACTTTTGTTTTCGGTGCGCTATCAAAACCGCATTACCGTGTTATGTGGGCAGACGAGCAACGATAAGGGGAGGCGGGGAGGGGCAGTAGATAAGAATTCGGAACAAGTGCCAGCCGCGGCAGTGAATGGAGGCACGAAGACAGATAGCGTGGCACTCTGCCCTGCTCGAGGGGGAGCGCTGCCCCCCCCCCCCNGGTTCGTGCCGCGTCAAGAGGGGCCTTGCGTCAAGCGAAGCACGTGTCTCTATAAACCCCCGGGGAGTTTAGACGGAGACATAAATTTAGGACTATTGAAAGGTCTTGCTGTGCGAGATATACTGTATTTTAATGGGGTTTATTTTATTTAATAAAAAAAAAAAATGAAAAATTGTTAACTGATTTTCCAATAATAACTAATATAAACAACAAAAGTACGTACACGAGCAAAAATAAATGTTATAAAACGTATGCAATTGTATTAAGTATAGATGAGTAATAACAAACAAAAACTATTTTAACTGAATTTCATATTCTTGAGAGCTCCTATTAAAAAATATGGTAAAAATCAGTTTTTTTTTAGAATGTGTTAATAATTGTTGTATAAGATAGTTACAAGCATTCAAATAACTCCATTAAAATATATTAGGTAATTCCAATTTTATTCTTGATTTTATTTCTTGGGAATTCGTGCGCTGCAAGACCTTTCCAGAGCCCTAGTTGTGAATCATAACCGAAAAACGTGGAGAACGTCGGTGACTGTGTGGTTAAACACCAGAATTTCTTTACGGTCAATCAGAATTTCCGGAAGCGGTAAACGTGTTACTCGTAGCCAATGACCGGTGGGTTTACTCGGGGTACTTCCGTTTCCCCCACCAATGCATTCCGTCTTCTCTCCTCTAACATCTTCCACATCGTCCTTTTCCTCGGGTTAGCCGAAAACTGCAGGCGTATCGCGTCTCCACGTAGACTCAGTATAACCACTACTTATCCGTATCACAGGATACGTAAAGAAACAGAAGTAAATCAGCCGCTGATACCGAGAGAACTGCAGCCGCACGCACAAGCAAGATGGCGTCACCCGCCAGCGACATGTTGGAAAGCCGTTCGCCAATCAGCGCCTTGGAACTAACTTTCCAACCGGCAGCCCAGCCAGGGAGTCTTCCGCAACACGAAGTAGCCAGTCAGACGTTGGGCCCGTTTCCAGAGCCTCCCGCAACCAATCAGCAGATGGGCACGCTCACAACGAAGGAACAGCCACACAACTTCCATTCTGTGCTTACACGTATTTTGTGTTCGTGTTGAGTCTGCCTTGACGACAGTAACAGCATGTGGATTTGTATGTCTAACCCGAAATAATGGGATGCACTCGTAACTTTGTGTTTGTAGAATATATTAGTGGTAGTGTATAAGGGAGTACAATTTTTTTTGCATAAAATCCACCGATTTCTGGCAACTTCCGCTGCGTGTGAAAAATCCGGGTTCAGAACAGCTGGAGATTGTATCTGTATCGTTTAAGTGTGTTNCTGGCAACTTCCGCTGCGTGTGAAAAATCCGGGTTCAGAACAGCTGGAGATTGTATCTGTATCGTTTAAGTGTGTTTAATACCAAACAATGATTTTTCTTTTATAATTAAACCAAAAATTGTTTTACTTGTACGCATTGTATGCGATGACATTTTCCTGGAATAAAAAAAATACACATCATAGTTTTTGAATAATTTGATGTCGAATCCAGATTTGTTTCTGTGTTGCTACAGTTATAAAAACAAATACTAATTAAGTTGTACAAATAAAAAAAAATACAACGTAAACTGATGCAGTAAGTTACCACTTGCCATATAATTAATCGCCAAATACAGTTCATGCATTTTTTTTAAATGTTAAAAATATGCAAACTATTATTATATTTTATTTTATTTTCATATATATGATTTGTTATTTGGTGATTACTTATGTGCCACACAGTAACCTACGGCTCTAATGTACTTTGTAAGTTTTCTCATTTGTACAACTTAATAAGTATTTGTTATTATGTCTGCAGCAAAATAGAAACAATTTGTATTTTACATCAAAATATTTAAAATATATAAAGTATGACATTTTTTTTATTCTAGGAAAATGGCATTACATACAATTTTTAGTACAATTATAAAATAATAATGAATTTTTTGGTATCCAATACCCATAAGTGAGCTGACAGAGCGCTAGTCACATGTCCACCACGGTATCTGTTGCACAAAGAAAAGTAACGAACCTGAGAGTCGGCAGCACGCAATACAAAGGAACACCTTGGATTGCCTGCACAGCAGGCGTATTACACTTTAGTTCGTGGCACTGGATAAGAAACTTTGCTTATTCAGAATTATTTCTTCGCTAGAAATACCAGCATGGGAATTTTTTTTCAAATATCAAAAATTGTCGTAACCTTCAATATTCTACTTATGCTTGATTTCCCAACTTTCTTACATTATTTATGTTCATTTTACTTTATAAGACAAACGTAGAACAGGAAGTTTACGTAGGACGTGGAGAGAAAGCTTTCGTCAGAATAAAATAAAAATATTTACATTTATATGTGGCTCCTCATCAAAACGTGTAGAAATTTTCAGAAGTGCTTGTGTGCCCATGTATTCAGTAGTATCGGTAAGACGGTATCCTTAGAGAGGATTCATTTTGAAAAAATCATCAGGATGGCAACTGAGCAAAGGACTCACCCAGCAATTTACACCCTCTCATTTTTTTTAAAGCCCTGCGCGCCCTTCTCGTGCCACCTCTCACGTTCTGTCACAGTTGGATGATCATTGGCTCCCGCTGTGCACATGTTTCCGTAATGCTGAGGTTTTTGCGAAATGTAATGTACTGCAAATTTTAGGCCCACGATTCTTTGGTGACTCGGGATATTCCTGAACTTCTTACTGACTTTCCTCGCCGACTTACTTGTCAATATTTCTAAATTTTCCGAACACCTTCCTCGCATGTATGCGGAGTTACGCGAGAGTTGCGAAAATGTCACACACGACGAAGCCATTTGTAATTATGTGGTAACCGCACGAAGTATAAGACTATTACTAGCACACTATACTCCCGCCACGGTTACTTTCTACTGAAGCCCTGCTTAAGCTTTACTTCCAGGATATTACTCCGCCCCATGCAAACACATATTATAAAATTACACTAGTGGGCCAACGCACCGCATACACGCGCACCAGGTGTAATAATATTTTGCACAAGAACTATTTTTTACTAGGCATTACCAACACACACATTTTCTCACTGTCTTTACACATATTAGTTATAAATATAATATTATAATTTATAAATAAAATTTAGATAAAAGTTTAATTTAATTAAATGTAATGCACTTTTATTTTAACACAGTTATAAAACGCGTGTGATACATTACATAATTAGTAAATTACGAAACACGTTACACAAAGGGTGGTTTGGGTTTTTCATGTGTTTGATTCAAAAAGTGTGAAGAAACCGTGAATAGACTCTAACTAGGTGCAATGTCTTGGTTTAGGAACGTAATTCCGGTGAATTCCTGTGAAATTTTCCCGCTGTGCCTGTCTCGAGAGCGAACAGGGTGGACCTGTAGTGGACACGGTAGATCCCACCTCCAAGCAGACCAACCACGCGTCGTCAGTTGACGGGAACAGATGAGGATCGGAATACTCCTCCATTAGCTTCAAAACGTCGCAGCTTATAGGCTCGTCTCAAGACGCTACCTCATCAACATTACGCCATGTATGACCCGGCGTTTGATTTATCCCCGTCACGCTGTGAGATATGTAGAAGTACAGCGAACAAAAAAAAAATGATTTCAAGGTCCACAGCGCAAAACTAACTAAACGTGATTACGAGCTTCACCGCGGTGGCGTAGTGGCCAGGGCGCTCGCCTCCCACCACGGCGATCCGGGTTCGATCCCCGGCGGGTTCACTCCCGGATTTTCGCATGTGGGAATCGTGCTGGACGATGCCGCTTGCCGGCGGGTTTTCTCGGGGTACTCCCGTTTCCCCCGCCCTTGCATTCCAGCGCCGCTCCATTCTAGGGTTTCATTTCTGTCATGCTCGGGGATGACGGTCACCTACGGGTCCCAGCTGGAAAGACCGTCACTCGGAGGGTGTAGCCTTGCCCTGGGTGCACACGCCATTATTATTATTGTTACGAGCTGCACCAGGAAATGTTTGCCCTCTATGAAATAAATCACGCATGCTGTAATTACCTGCACTCTTCAGTTATTTTACAAACAGAAATGTTCTTGACTAACGTGTCGCAATCCGCCGTACTAAGGAAGCGTGGCATCTGCCACGTGGGGTCAACTTTACATGGTCGCTGTAGATATTTTAATTACCTACGCGGTAGAAGATATTTTGTGTCTCCAAGTCCTAGAAGNCAACTTTACATGGTCGCTGTAGATATTTTAATTACCTACGCGGTAGAAGATATTTTGTGTCTCCAAGTCCTAGAAGTCCGGGAGCGCTAATGGTGATGACCCAGGAATACTCAGGAGGTGCCTCCAAACCTCTTCACGGAAAGCTATGAACTAGGGTGAAGTCTCACTGCTACCAACTGCCATCATTCGGCTGTGGCGCTTCACTTATAGCGAAGTATTATGACGACCGTTCGCCTACAATGTCCTGTAGCGAAAATTTCTACGTAAAAACTATTGACTGAAACACCTATTTTTAACATATTTTCCATTTAAATATATATAAATCGACGAAGTAACAAGAAAATGGAAGCCAGGATCCGGAAGCAAAAATTTCCTTGTCTCTGTTTATAAACAGGTACCACGCAAAATTATTCGGTTATTTTGCAGAAAAGCTGTTTTGGCTGTTGAGACTCTATTTGCCATTTAGTTCCCAGGCAGATATCAATCTTTTTAAATTAATTTTGCGATATATTCCCGCAGTTCTACACACAAAATTCGCTCTATAAATTACATATTAATATATTGTTTATTTAACAAACAGAGGAAGACCAAAAAAATTTAATTATGCTTTTATTTAAATACATTTTTTTTATTTTGTAACAATTAACGGTTACCAGCTACTTAACTTAAATTCTATGCGTGGCTACGAAACAATCATAGCGTAAAAAGGTTCAGTGTGCGCAGTTTGGTTTATTAATAACCAGATTTAGGCGATAGCAAAAATTCCGGAGGCTGGTAACATTTGTTTTAATTTATGAGTATCTCATAAGTTCCTTATGTTATGTACGTATCAAGATGTCTCTTTTTGTGCATTTATACTACTACTTAATTTTTTTTTGGTTGTCGATGACTAGTATAATAACTATATCTTAATTTTGAGTAAAAAGTTATTTTATTTTATTTTAAATTTACATTAAAGTTAATGACAAAAATGTGCAATGTTTAGGAAAAAAAATTTCTCGCACGCGAGTAGCTAGGGTATTTTCTTTTTTATATTAATATGTGATGCGTGCACGTATCAAATGACGTAAGTTTTCAAAATTTAATTTGTTGCGTTTGGAATTCATACTGATTAAAATAACATGCCTAAAAAATGCTTACGTCCTAGACTAAAATATGTTATTATTCACTGCATAAGGTAAAATTCTAAATCCTTTAAAAGTAGAGTTTTTAAAACTGAAATTATTTTCTACATGAACAAATATGTCGTAGGTTGGTACACTGTCAAGTTCAAAAATTGCATCGTTGAATATACAGGACGCTTCGCAAAGGGCTTTGCGNTGTCGTAGGTTGGTACACTGTCAAGTTCAAAAATTGCATCGTTGAATATACAGGACGCTTCGCAAAGGGCTTTGCGTATTCGGACGGTGTGGTAGTACTGTTCGGAGGGACGTTGGTAGAGTTGGCCCACTGTTGCACTGGCGAGCGCGGCAACTGGACCGTTCAAACAGCTATTATATTATTGAGCATATCCACGCGGGCCGGCGTCCCATTTGCCCGCCGAGCGAAGAGCGACAAGCTTGGACCGAGAAGGCTCGCCCTGGGTAGGATG
>NQII01000525.1:13630-39144 GCA_002778355.1 Clitarchus hookeri | reverse complement strand
CTCGCGGGGGCCCTACACGATATTAGGCAGGTGTATCAGTTTTTTTGTCTCTTCAGTGTATTGTCCTAGTTATAGCCGTATGTTAATACAGTGGCCATAAATTGAGTCTAATTTAATTTTGGGCCAAAATGGTTCTTTAGAAATGTTGATATTACCTATTGTCATGGCTGATAAACGTGTCGCAAGTGTCATACTATTTGGGGTGTCGGATCGATTAAAATTGTTTAATTAAATCACCTCTGGCATAAAATAAATAAATGTATAACTAGTCTCTAGTTATTTTTCTATATTTTGAATAAGGAATGTTTATAGTAATTAAATATTTAAGTTATATAAAATATTGAACAGAAATTTAATCAAATTAGCTCCAAAAATAGTTACAATTACTATAAGCCAATGGTGAGGAAGGTAAAAGTCATTTTCAGCCAAATACAATACACGTCTAACCTGCATGTATCGTTTCTGTAGGCCGGATGTTATGACAAGAAACGACGGGCGGCGCGCAAAGATGAAGCTGCATCTCGAGGGCGGTTCTCCTCGGCGTAGGTCTACACTACCGTTCAGGGTGTTGCAAAGCATTGTGCAGTATCGATTTGGCGTAATTGTCCTAAATACTGTGCTGCCGGGTGAGGAGCTCTTCGGCACTATGTTCTACAATCTATAATAGTTGCAGCGTGTTTTGGATTCTTCGCCCTGGCCTTAGTACCGACGCGTTGCCACAGTTTGCTTGACTTTCCCGCCATTGAAATGATTTATAACGCTCCGTAAAGGAAAGGAACAACACAGTAGCAAATATCAGTTTGTTTACGTGGTCCAGCGTCAATGGTTCGTTCCCAAATTGCCTCACATTTGCGTTGGTATGGTTTAACTTGACGTATCAAACCTTTTTGACGGGAACGGTTGAAATGCGAATTAAGTAAATCACGTTGTTACGAACTTCAGACGTGATAACAGCGGTTCCTGGGGGCAGCGTCCGTTAGTGGTCCTGGGTGCGAGGCTACGGTGAGTTCCTCTCTTTAAATGTGATCCTCCTTCTTAATAACCTTCCCTGAGTCCTTCCCTCTCACTTCCGTTGGATTTTTCTTTAAATATCATTGCATACTCTACTAACTACTGATCAAGTAAAGACTTTATTAATGATTTCTACAATCCTTTAAATATCTGAGCTTACCCTGTTTTCCCTACCCTTAAACTATCCTAAGAGTGTTATGAGTGAGTAAGACTCGACAACGTGGTGAGAACTCTCCGGGAGACGGGTGACGAACACCAGATCTAGAGTTCTCAGATGCAGAATCTTTAAGGGTGACCCTCAATCCGCAATGGGTAAATGAGAGACGATGATAAGAAAGTAGAAACGACTGGCTAGAACGCCGAAGAATACTACCAGCCCTCGGTACGTCCGTCATATTTCCCACTTACAGAACATTTATGGGCACTCGCTTCGTTGTGAACAAGCCCCGTAAACGATGCACTTGTCAGATCACAATTTTCATGTTCGAATGATGGTAATATACCAAAAATTTACTTTCAGTACACAGTTGGACTTCGGTAGTCGATATGCTAACATGCTTTCAGACCAGGAATTCCAAATTTTAACCTGCAGCGAGCTACGGATAAGAGAGGCGCACTTATAGGCCGACGAAAGTTCAGGTAAGTAAAAAATGTATGCGGTTACACTATTAGCTTCCTGACATATAACAGGAAACGTAAATAAAAATTTTAACGAAAAAGTAACGCATCATTCTTGGTTTCATTTCATACACACCGAATAACCCATGAGTATAATATTGGTGTATTTTAATACCACTCCACGCTTACAGATGAATTTAAAACCTTGCACAACTTAGCGGCAGTTGGTATAGTTTTTCACAGAAGCATTTCTATCATATCCCTAATCTTCAGTACAGAGAGTGGAGAGAGAGAGAGAGNGTTGGTATAGTTTTTCACAGAAGCATTTCTATCATATCCCTAATCTTCAGTACAGAGAGTGGAGAGAGAGAGAGAGAGTGAAGAAATTTGGGCGGCTCTTAAAAACGGGGTCTCGAGAGCCGATGACGCCGAAGCGAGGTATGGAGCAGCCCTGGAATGCAAGGGCGGCGGAAACGGGAGATCCCCGAGAAAAAAGCCTACCAACCAGTGGCCTTTAGTTATACCGTTTATGTATTGAATTACTTTGGTGGAGTACCGTGATGTAAAATGTTGTCGTAGCTTACGTTTCTTATCAATATACACATACAGANGGAGTACCGTGATGTAAAATGTTGTCGTAGCTTACGTTTCTTATCAATATACACATACAGAGATGTAAGTGTGTGTTTACATATACACGTATGTATCTGTCGTGTATACTTGCTGACTATGTCATAATATCCGAAATTAGATGGTGTTATTTTCAGTCACTGCCAACCGAGTTTCTTTTTATCGGCAAAATCTTGTAAACTATTCAAATCCGGAACGTTGTTGAAAATTGGGTTAGCAGAACGGATTGAGTTACTTTTTTATAATTGAAATTATACGTTATGTTTGCCATAGTAATTTGNAAAATTGGGTTAGCAGAACGGATTGAGTTACTTTTTTATAATTGAAATTATACGTTATGTTTGCCATAGTAATTTGATCAATAGTCAGTTTTCATCAATGAAACTTTCATTAAATTCTTAAACATGGAATTTTTTTAAAATATTTTTATCACCAACCGATATTTTGGCCAGGCCCACACACGCACTGACAAACGTCTGCAGGAAGGTGATCCGGAAACCCTAATTTCTTAGAGATAATAGGCGTGAAATGTAGCTTACTGGTTACAAACAATTATCAATATTGGCAAGTCTCCCATTAATAGTTAGTTCTATCGATTACTCAGTAATAACAAATTTCATTGTAATGCGCTTATAAATATGAGTGTGCATCACTAAGGAAATTTCCCTGTTGTGCTACGTGTTGTAAGTGTAACGTATAGACAAACGACATTTACAAGGCTAAACTCACACTTATTCCTACTTTCACACATATTAAACTGGACACACCGATGCTAGCGTGACACAAGATTGAATATTCTATCTGTGGAGAAAGCATTAGCTTGATGTCTCAGCCAGTATCGGTTATTATCGCGTAACTCGCATCATCCCGAAATCACCTTTCACCAATGTGTGTCTTTAGCGGTCCAAAAATGGAAATCCGATGTGACCAAACCCAGACTGTAAGGAAAATGCTCCTTAATGTTCCAGGAAAGGGTATTGAAAAGTCCCTATGTTGTTCGTGCAATGTTTGGTCTGACGTCATCGTGAAGAAACAGAACACATTTGGGTAGAAGACATAAAAAATAGTAAATTACCCTAGCGTGTAAAGCACTTACACCGCGAGAACATAACTACTGATCATCATCGTACATTCTTCATTCAGCAGTAATTTTTTTTTTACTGAATTCCACATTGTACTACAGATAAAGTTAATTTCAAAACAAAAGGTAAACCACTTAGACTGCACTGTTTATAAGCTTGCTTGTGCATGGGAGAATCCCTAACAAATATTGCCAGTTCGTTTTGGTCAACTTGTAAGGCATATTCGTGGTAAAAAAAATACTTCCTCAAAGTACTTCAAATAAAAAAATGTTCTAAAATGTGAGTGTCTTCAAAGTGGTCGAACAGGAAAAAAATTAAGGCTGTGGATGATAAGAGTATCTCCTTTTGCAGCGAAGTGAACAAATTTGGGCGGCTCTTAACATCGATGCATTGAGAGCCGACGAGGCTGAAGTGATGTGAGTGTAGAGCAACGCCGGAATGAAAGAGATGGGAAATAGGAGATCCCCGAAGAATCCCATCGACCAGCGGCGTCGTTAGGCACGATTCTCACATGAGAAAATCCTGTAGCGATCCCGCCCCCTAGGTGGGAGGCGAGAAGTCTTACAAACTGCATCACCACGGCCACTTTTGCGGCGAAACTTGCACGACGGAAGCTGAGAAAGGAGCTCGACTGGGCGGAAGTCTGGCGTTAGTTACCGACGGAGACTCGGGAACTTCACGCCTCGGCTCCGTGTTTCATCGCGCCACGCCGGAGTAATTGAACGCGTTTGCGCCGCTCGTGGAAAGGGGAGGGGGGAAGACGTGGGTTTGTGACCGGCAAGGATAATAACAGCGTCCTGTACGCTGGGCCCTGAGTCCTCGTGTACGTGGTAGGGGAGGTAGGATGCGTGCTGGACCTCGCCAGTGATAAAACTGCGTAATTAGCGGCCTTAATGACACCGGCTAACGAGGTGCCCGGGCCCCACCCGGTCTCACGCCTTGATAACCCNCTAAGTGCGATCTCATGAGGACAGCCATTACGGCGAGCGCGATCTTACGATTCTCCTGAAGCGGGAGGGGGGGTGGAGAAGGGTAGTTTGGTCTGCAAGGAGGGAACTGCGCACACCCACACACACCAGACTCACGAGTATTGTTTCACCATCAGATACCGGCCGTGGTGAAACACACCCTCTGATTAATCCCGGCGGGGAAAAAAGGTTTGATGCCGGAAATACAGAGGGAGAGGAAAAGCACGTGGGACAACTTGCATTAGCAAAACGTTTCAGACCCAAAAAAAAAAAAAGCGAAAGGGTGAACTTCGCATCACATGTCCATGCACACTAAGGTTAAAACGACGGGATGTACGTGTTTGTAGTAGGCTTGTAATAACGTGACTACTGATTTCGCACTTAAACGTTGAATAGTTCCGACGGGATCTCGTTATGAAGCACCAGTCAAGCATCCCAGTCACATAAATGTTACGCTTCAACGAGCACAGCCACAGAATATGATGTTTCAGGCCTACTGAAAAAGATTGTTCCGTATGGAATGTTAGTCTGAACGTAAGGTATAAAATGTATTTAGGGTATGGTAACTGTAGAGGCTGGCGTGAAAGATATATTGGCGTGATGAACTCGAGGTTAATGACACCAGTGTGCCAGTGACTTAGATCATTCATCAGACTTTTCGGCAAATAATCAGTTCAGTGGTGAGTAAATTATAACTGGCAACAGTATTTCATCTGCTTGATGACAGGTACTTTTAAGTAACCAATTGCTGATTTTTGTCTTAAAAAATATGATTATTGAAATGTTTTAAAGCTCAGGATGGATTAAGTTCTTAATGAGAACTATAAAGTGTCTGAAATATGTCTGTATCAAGAAACTTGCCCTACTTTAAAACGTCAGGTTTATGTATCTAACAGAAAAAATAATGCAAAAGCCGAAACAATGGGCCACTATGTACAGTATTTATAGTTCGCTAAGAAATTTGAGGTATGTTAAAAATGGTGGCAGATGTGAGTTTAATCTGGCCCCTGATTTAAGGTTTAGTGCCAATGGCGATCACGCTCATCGCTGTCTTGAGATATTGCCGAAGAGAGTAATAGAACTTCGACGAGTGTGGGAATCGTTGTGGCAAAATTCTTTCTTCTCGCATACAGGCCCAATGTTCACATAATTGAATTAAAATGTGGCGACAAGCTTACAAACTGAAGTAAATTGCGAGCACCACATGGGATGTGGGGAAACCCAAATCCTCATCTTATTATTGTATATACTCCAAAAATATTGCCGATCACTCATGGCCTTTGAAACGAGGCGGATAAATGTAATATCAAGTGACGTTTATCTTTAAAACAAATTAACTAATCAGCTCAAACATTACAGGAAATTACAGCTCATCGCAGAGTTACAGCGATTTCACGTAAGTTTCTTTCATCCGCTATTAAATCTGTTAGAGCCGTTGGAATTCCTCCCCGTGCGCAAGCAACGACAACACTGTACAAGAACTGTACGACACAACGGCATGAAAGCCAGGTAGTCGTGTCACTTGTCATTTACACACATTGCATGCGCATGATGAACACGACAAATGAGCACGTTCGTCTGGAACAATGAACTGTTTACGCAGTTTGTTGACTGGCGGGTACGAGCGGTTGCATTTCTGCTGGTCGTTGGTTTCTCAGGTATGCTTTCCGTAACTTCATCAAAACTTTGTGTTCAGATGTTTTGCTGGGTGTCTGTGCCATATCTGTTTGGATGTCACTCCAAGTACAAACATTTTGCCACCGATATATTACTTCCAGTCGCTCCGGTTTTATATAGTCTATTAACGGTTTCTTCACATTTTTAAAATCAAACCTTTTAAAAATATTTTAATGCATAAAGTGTTTGGTTGTTTCCTTAATACGTCACGTATCAAAAGCATTTTAAACTTATGTTAATACAAAGGATATTTTTTTTGGGTGAATTGAAATTTTACTTTTATTTAAACTGTAAATAAATTAAATATTTCATTTAAAACTATTAGGAATAAATACAGCCAGAAAATAAGCGTGTTGGTAATGCCTAGTAAGAAATAATTCTCATGCAAACTATTATTAAAATGAATGCGCACGAATGCGGTACGTTATCTCTTTGGAGTGATTTTCTAGACTAGGATAAGCTCTGCTTGCGCGAGGTAGAATAATATCCTGAAAGTAGAACTTTAGCAGGGCTGCACAAAAGTTGGAAGTAACCACGAATGGACTATAACGCGTTTATGCCATTTCAGCTAACGTTTACCATTTCGTCTGGCTCCTCAGTCAACAGTGCAGTTTACATCACCATAATGAGTACACGCCGTTTACGGTAAACTGAGAACTTTTGAAACCCCTGATAAAGATATACTTGTAATTACATTGTGTATTCTTCCNGTCTGTGCCATATCTGTTTGGATGTCACTCCAAGTACAAACACTTTGCCACCGATATATTACTTCCAGTCGCTCTGGTTTTATATAGTCTATTAACGGTTTCTTCACATTTTTAAAATCAAACCTTTGAAAAATATCCCAATGCACAACGTGTTTGGTTGTTTCCTTAATACGTCACGTATCAAAAGCATTTGAAACTTATGTTAATATAAAGGATATATTTTTGGGTGAATTGAAATTTTACTTATATTTAAACTGTAAATAAATTCAATATTTCATGTACAATTATTAGGAATAAACACAGGCAGAAAATAAGTGTGTTGGTAATGCCTAGTAAGAAATAATTCTCATGCAAACTATTATTAAAATGAATGCGCACGAATGCGGTACGTTATCTCTTTGGAGTGATTTTCTAGACTAGGATAAGCTCTGCTTGCGTGAGGTAGAATAATATCCTGAAAGTAGAACTTTAGCAGGGCTGCACAAAAGTTGGAAGTAACCATGAATGGACTATAACGCGTTTATGCCATTTCAGCTAACGTTAACCATTTCGTCTGGCTCCTCAGTCAACAGTGCAGTTTACATCACCATAATGAGTATACGCCGTTTACGGTAAACTGAGAACTTTTGAAACCCCTGATAAAGATATACTTGTAATTACATTGTGTATTCTTCCACCATAATTAAAATTAAATTTCCCGCGGGCTCGATCACTTTATTCGTGCATTGGTCGAGTGAAAATGTTAAATTAATGAGAAAGTAACTGTTTTTGCTGAACAAGTCATTTTTACACCTAAATATACTGAGAAAAGCAAAAAATTACCCCTTCAGTATTAAAAAAATGGTTACCAAACCACTTAAAATTCAACGCCTACACAGAAAAGTAAGTCGTGGGGGGGTCTGTATTGGTTTATATTCAATGCCAGCTGTGTTGCCAGCTTGTGATTATGGCTCCTAGGTCGGTGTTTCGCAGCTTTACCACCTGGGGTCACCAGCTTGATGTTCTATAGGTGGAAATTATTTCTTGTTGCCCCTTCAGGGCTTTTTACATTTCTAAAACAACGAGCAAAGTGGGATATTGTAACGCCTCAAATAACCGCTACTTAGGCCTGCCACAGTTATCTCATTTAATTTTTTGCAATGTGTAGATATGCTAACGTAATATTTATTTGTTTTATTTATTATTTGATTGTGGCAGATATATTTTATTTACTCCAGCTCTGATTCATAATATTAATTGCATGTTTTTTAACCTCAGAAAACGTATTTGCATGCAATTATATTTGTAAGTCTTTCTGTTTTCAGTCACAAAGTTAATCTTATGTGAACAGCTTTGCATAGAGGAATTTGTTCATTGGTTGCTATGGTAACGCAAGACGTATGTNGTTCTAATTCATAATATTAATTTCAAGTTGTTTCAACCTCAGAAAACGTATTTGTATGATATTATATTTGTAAGTCTTTCTGTTTTCAGTCACAAAGTTAATCTTATGTGAACAGCTTTGCATAGAGGAATTTGTTCATTGGTTGCTATGGTAACGCAAGACGTATGTGTAAAATATGATGCACCCGTCTCGTGATTGGCGCGATGTTTAAAGGCGTCGTTTAAGTATGCAGGTTTAAGGCTTTTGGCCGTCTTGGTTTTTACGTCAGGCAGGCGAAGACCCTAGTGGGTCGTCGGCTTGAGTGATATTTTAATTTGCTGGTTAATTGGTCGAGTCCCGTACATAAATGCAGACTGCCGATAGGGCGAAGACGCGCGGCATTTGAAGGAGAATATTTTAAGTCTGCACGCTCTACCTACGCGGATTATTTTAAAGCCAAGTTTGAGCTACCGCGATTGTGTCTGGTACGGTAAAGACTTTAGCCACGTGGCTCGAAAGTTTTTTGAGGGAAGACTAAGGCCCACGTCCAGCGTAAGCAGCTACAGAAAATACGAAGAGTTGCTGAAGTAATAATGATTTATTTTATGTAAAGTATGATGAATTTTCGAAACAGAGACTACGTCCATAAAATGATTAATGCTTTTTGAGAAATTAATCTGGCTATCTTGGAACGTCAGTTAATTAAAGTTTCTCTACCTTTATGCCTACGGAGCCGCTGAACTGAGTTCTCATGTTCTCCCAACTGAGTTGGTGTGAGAAAATTACTTATTAATTCAATTAGCATGTTTAAACTTTTTTTTTAAAGAATTGAATAAACTAAATTTTGTTTTGAATTGAATATTATAGATACGTACTCACAGTTACGGCCACACAAAGTAAAGTTGATTTTAAAAACCAGAAAAAGAGCGGCTACATAATAATTAGTAATTGCACAGATATTTATTTAATTCATAATGTTTCAACCAAAATATATATTTTTTTTTTTTTTTCAAAATTAAATCTCATTTGTTTCCGCTTTAGGCTCTGCGAGTATTCTTTTGATTAGTAGCTAGTAGTGGTTTAATTTGTGTCTTCCTAGTGTCTCTTGTATATTTGTTGGTAGCCTGCGGAGATTGGCTTGCTGCAAGTATTCCTGAGCTGCGAAAATCTTTGTTAAGACACACATGGTGGTAAAGATTAATCTGGTTGGGTTAACGTGTTACGTTACGTTTCCTGTTATACACTTCAATGTGAACAGATAGAATACTTGATATTTTTGTGAATCGTTTTCATATTCAAGTCCATTAAAAATGAAAAAATTTGGGAAATTAATTTTGACAACAAAAAATTAACAGAATTGAGGGGATTGAGATAACTACTGATAAAGATTTAAAACTGGTACAAATACTATATGTTTCGCTAAGGCTTAAAGAAATTTTTGTTGTACAAGAAAACTATACATTTATTTATTCAAAAAATAGTTTTCCAAATATGCTGATATTTGAGAACATATGTCTCCAGGATGTAGAAAAACATGTCAATAAGTATAAATTAGTTACATACAATCTCTTATACAACATACATATAAAATGTCATATTACAAACTTAAATCTCCAAACAGTCCTTTGCAGAATAAAATAAATGAGACAATTAATTGTACTATGAAGAAATTTCATGGAAATTAATAGCTTCATTTGCTTATTTTTTTATTTCAAGTTTACGAAAAAATCAAATAAAAAATAATTACAAATCATAGACGAAACGAGTGTCGCATTTCAAACTAATAGCTCCATGTTAAACTTATCCTGTTAAATATATTAGTAGGAATCAAATATATAGGTTTAAATTTTAAAGTTTGCACAAGTTTTTCCTATGTTTCCTTTGATATTTTAATTGACCAATTAATTACATTCTTTGTCACAGAACGGGAACACCCGGAGGAAACCCCACCACTCCTTAACAGTGACCTTCAACTCCCCTTCCTTCCATTTCACTTATTTAAGCTAAAGTTGTCTTATTGACACCATCAAGTAACAGAGTTTAGATAGCAGAGTAAAAAACCAATAACGCAGTCGTAATAAATTGCGAAAATTAAACCATCCCCTGATATGAATTGGAATACAAGTTAATTAACGCCCAAATTTGTGAGAAATTATCCAACAAACTGTTTGTTTTCTTGTATTTTATCTCCGCACTTATTTGTTATGTATATATATATTTTTTTTTCATAAACTGCTTATATAAAAATATAAGTATTAAAAATATACAAACATCCAAACAGGCTTTAAAATATTTTACAATTATTATGTTCGTTATGAAAATAAAAGGATGTTACATTAAATAATGTGCTTCCTTAGCAAAACAAACATAGCCCAAATATTATAAAAATTGCAAAATTACAGAATATATAAAAAAAACTTATCTAAAAATTTTCCCTATACATGCCTTATAAATTGCCCTCATCAAACATGGCAGGATGTNACGTATGTGTAAAATATGATGCACCCGTCTCGTGATTGGCGCGATGTTTAAAGGCGTCGTTTAAGTATGCAGGTTTTAAGGCTTTTGGCCGTCTTGGTTTTTACGTCAGGCAGGCGAAGACCCTAGTGGGTCGTCGGCGTGAGTGATATTTTAATTTGCTGGCTAATTGGTCGAGTCCCGTACAGAAATGCAGACTGCCGGTAGGGCGAAGACGCGCGGCATTTGAAGGAGAATATTTTAAGTCTGCACGCTCTACCTACGCGGATTATTTTAAAGCCAAGTTTGAGCTACCGCGATTGTGTCTGGTACGGTAAAGACTTTAGCCACGTGGCTCGAAAGTTTTTTGAGGGAAGACTAAGGCCCACGTCCAGCGTAAGCAGCTACAGAAAATACGAAGAGTTGCTGAAGTAATAATGATTTATTTTATGTAAAGTATGATGAATTTTCGAAACAGAGACTACGTCCATAAAATGATTCATGCTTTTTGAGAAATTAATCTGGCTATCTTGGAACGTCAGTTAATTAAAGTTTCTCTACCTTTATGCCTACGGAGCCGCTGAACTGAGTTCTCATGTTCTCCCAACTGAGTTGGTATGAGAAAATTATTTATTGATTCAATTAACATATTTGAACTATTTTTTTTTAAAGAATTGAATAAACTAAATTTTGTTTTGAATTGCATATTAGAGATACGTACTCATAGCTACGGCCACAAAAAGTAAAGTTGATTTTAAAAACCAGAAAAGATGTTCTACATAATAATTAGTAATTGCGCAGATATTTATTTAATTAATAATGTTTCAACCAAAATATTAATTTTTTTTCAAAATTAAATCTCATTTGTTTCCGCTTTAGGCTCTGCGAGTATTCTTTTGATTAGTAGCTAGTAGTGGTTTAATTGGTGTCTTCCTAGTGTCTCTTGTATATTTTTTGGTAGTCTACGGAGATTGGCTTGCTGCAAGTATTCCTGAGTTGCGAATATATTTGTTAAGACACATATGGTGGTAAAGATTAATCGGGTTGGGTTTACGTGTTACGTTACGTTTTCTGTTATACACTTTAATGTGAACTAATAGAATACTTGATATTTTTGTGAGTCAGTTTCAAATTCAAGTTCATTAAAAAATTAAAAAATTTGGAAAAATTAATTTTGATTACAAAAAATGTATAGAATTGAGAGGATTGAGATAATTACTGATAAATATTTTAAATTTGTACAAATGAAATATGTTTCGCTTAAGCTTAAAGAAATTTTTGTTGTACAAGAAAAATTTATATTTATTTATTCAAAAAATAGTTTTCCACATACTCTGATATTCGAGCATATATGTCTCCAGGATGTGGAAAAACATGTCAATAAGTATAAATTAGTTACATACAATCTCTTATACAACACACATATAAAATGTCATATTACTAACTTAAATCTCCAAATAGTCCTTTGCGGGATAAAATAAATTTGACAATTAACTGTACTATGAAGAAATTTCATGGAAATTAATAGCTTTATGTGCTTATTTTTTTATTTCAAGTTTACGAAAAAATCAAATAAAAAATAATTACAAATCACAGACGAAACGAGTGTCGCATTTCAAACTAATAGATCCATGTTAAACTTATCCTGTTAAATATGTTAGTAGGAATCAAATATATAGGTTTAAATTTTAAAGTTTGCATAAGTTTTTCCTACGTTTTCTTTGATATTTTAATTGACCAATTAATTACATTCTTTGTCACAGAACGGGAACACCCGGAGGAAACCCCACCACTCCTTAACAGTGACCTTCAACTCCCCTTCCTTCCATTTCACTTATTTAAGCTAAAGTTGTCTTACCGATAACTTCAAGTAACAGAGTTTAGATAGCAGAGTAAAAAACCAATAACGCAGTCGTAATAAATTGCGAAAATTAAACCATCCCCTGATATGAATTGGAATACAAGTTAATTAACCACCAAATTTGTGAGAAATTATCCAACTGTTAGTTTTCTTGTCTTTTATCTCAACGCTTATTTTTCATATATATTTTTTTTCATAAACTGCTTATATCAAAATTACAAGTATTAAAAATATACAAACATCCAAAGATGCTTTAAAATATTTTACAATTATTATATTTGTTATGAAAATAAGAGGATGTTACAGTAAATCATTTGCTCCCTTAGCAATACAAACATAGTCCAAATATTATGAAAATTGCAAAATTACAGAATATATAAAAAAAACTTATCTAAAAATTTTCCCTATACATGCCCTATAAATTGCCCTCATCAAACATGGCGGGATGTGCCTTCTGCCAAGTAATAATGTTCTCATCGTGATGTCCCTATCCATTATCTCTCCCAAGACGAAATACAACCCCTTTTATAGTCGGGAAATGTGTTGACCAGGGTATTGAGGAACATCCCAGATGGCTTCGTTGTTGTTCGAGTCCAGTAACATTCATATATTGATGAACTCGAAGGTAGTATTGGACGGTTGCTAGACGCCATCCATACATGTTGTAAGGAAGGATTGGGCATCGGCGGGGTGAGGGGTGGGGGCAGCCTCGAGCCTCCACGCCGACAGTCTGCGCTCGCCTGCCAAGCCACGGCACCAACGTGCACGACGACTTACGTCTAACGTGTCATCAACTAGGTAAGCCTGCGCTCCCTCGTCGATCTATCCCCGTACAAATTTTCTGCGGTGATTAATAATGCTGGATGTACGGAGTTCCAGCACCGTTTCACCTTACATTAATATGGAATGTCCTCCTAGAAAATAATATTACACTTGATCGTCTTTAAATCTTGATTTCACAACAATTTTAATCTGCGAATCTCTATTGAGGAAGTAAAATGAAAATGCAGCTTTTATCTGCGCAAGTTCCTTTAACAAGTAGTTTATATGCAATTGTATGACTTTTTTGACCGATTGTGAACACATGTACTCTTTGATGCCTGAATATTATGCCGAATGCCTCTCTTCAAGCGTGTCAGATCTGTTTTATTATCTTTTTACCTTGGTTTCGCAGTGAATATATTATTATATGAACGTTGGTTTTGGCTGACATTTTTGTAATGTTCCGATCTTAATATTCTTAATGTTCTTCCTGATTGCTCCCACACACATAAACCAGGCCCAAAATATTTTGGAAAAGGAGAATAACAAATGTTCATTTAACTAATGACCAACGTAGTGTGGTATAAAATTGTAATCAGAAGTTTTCAACATGGAAAAAAAATNAAATGTTCATTTAACTAATGACCAACGTAGTGTGGTATAAAATTGTAATCAGAAGTTTTCAACATGGAAAAAAAATTATTTCAAAAAATACTATCAAATCAAGTCTGTTTATAAATGCAACATATCATAACAGAGCTGGTCATATAAAATATGCTGTTACTGCAACACATTTGGAAGGTGTGCTTGATTTCTCTCCTTTCCCGCCCTCTGTCCACAAGTTAACATTGTGGTAGACCTTGATAGTTGTACCTATGCGCTTAAAGGAACACTGATAAACGTTCGCACTAATAAACATGCAAAATTTACGACAATATTTTCTACAAATTGTATTTAAAAAATACGTTAACTTCAAAGATCACCGAATTAAACACCACACTTCTCATAAGACGTTTAGACATGGCACTACATCTCGTGTTCCACTGGCATCACTACGACGGCCTGTATTTGTCTTTTAGGCGTATGTATATAGCTGTAATGTGAGACTCGTGCACGAGATTTTTTAAGTTGTATTACGGGTGTTTTCTGCGCCATAAAACACATCGAGTATTGTCTTATGACCAAAGTTGTTGTCATTCGTCTCTTTATACAAACTAAAATAATCATTTACAAGAATATATATTTATACACACTCACGAAACCACGGGAAGGTGTATTTTTTATGTTTGTCTCTAAAGTATTTTCTTTAAAAAGGAGATTAGTTATAAGTTCACACAGGAACATTATTCTGTGCGCCGAGAGAAAGTTTTGCTTCAGCCAACAAAATATTTATTTTAAAGGGCTAAAAATACATTTTATTGCACAAAAAAAATATTTTTCCCGAATAAACAAAACCTGTAAAGCAACGAAATCAATTTTACTCATCTAATAAAATATACGCGTGAATTAACAAAACCTCTGTGCTGGGCAAGAAATTACACTATCTACAAAATATTTGGTCGAAAAAAATGCATATACTTGTTTGGCCACTCATTTAATTGCCTTCTCTCTAAAATACATCTAAAATACAGCTTGAGAGTTTGTCTATTTTTTTTGTTTCAATTGGGTTAGTAGTAGTGTATTTATTGATGCTTAACAGTGGTACAAAAAACCTAATAAAAACAAGTTCAATGGGAAACTAAAAAGTGTTAACAGAAGTATAAAATGCTTGTGATACATTATATATCTTGGAAACAACCAACACGTCACCCATGTGATTATTTTTCCAAGGTTTTATTGAAAAAGTGCGAAGAAACAGTGAANCTTGGAAACAACCAACACGTCACCCATGTGATTATTTTTCCAAGGTTTTATTGAAAAAGTGCGAAGAAACAGTGAATAGACTATACAAACTATTAATTTGGTTGCGCCAGACGAAATTTTTTTTTTCTCAGCGCAAAGTAGGGAAATATTAATGTTTGGTCTTGATTATTAAACGTCCGGTCTGGGAGTTTCTCGCCCGTGCCACTGTATTTGCCTGCCGATGCGCCTGCAGGCCGCATCACGCATACGAACAGGTAATACAGAGCCGGTGCGATCCAGCCAGGCTTCAGGTGTTACGTCATGCCCCTCGGCTAATTATGAGCAGCATTATCTCGCCACGGTATAAACGACGGGCGACTGGGCCAATAAACCAGCCCCGGGGCAGGTGCNGAACACCTGCCAGCCGATCTCGCGAGAAAAAAAAAAGCACGGTGTAATTTAGTGTTGAATGCTGGTGAAAAAAAAATGCACGAGCTGGAAACCGATAAGCCCTATTATGTTTAACACGGAACGAATCGCGCTGAAATATGCAAGTACCTATTATGCAGTCAAATAAATTACATGTGTACTTTCCTCTGCAAGCATAAAAACTCTTTACGGGCTAATATATCTGTTAAAAGTATGAACAAGAAAATAACAATAGTTTTTTAATAGTGAATTACGGTTATTTGAATTTTATCCTCTATTTATTTATAAATTATTAAAATTAAATGTTTAAGTAATTCCTTATTAAAAAATGTCTTTTATTAATGTCATTAAGTCTAGAACCTGTTTTAAAATAAAAAATGTTCCTGAACTCAGTGCAGAAACTCCACCAGGTTGGTCGCCATGAAAAATCATTCGACGAATGTCTCAACAACCTATGTCCGGAAACCACTCCAAAGGATACAAAACACCATCGGAAGTACGAAATAAATGTCACGTTTCGTCAAATGAAATGTGCACGGACAACACATAATTTTGAATTTAGGTGCACTAAGTAATTTAATGGAGTTGAACAGGACGCAAACACAATACTACTGTAAACACATGTCCGCTTCTACGTGATGTAGAGTTACTTCTCCTTCGAACAACTACAATATCACTTACATATCATATTTGTTCATCTACGTTTCGGTTATTCACTAGAATGTTCTGTGTAGTGACACACACATTTGTTCCTCTTGCTGTCGCGTATCTTGCCGGCACCGAATGAACTTTTCAGAAACAGTTGCAATGTAGTGTTTTCTCGCACGTCGTTCGTCGGAGGAGTTTACCCCAAGAGAGCTCNAATGTCACGTTTCGTCAAATGAAATGTGCACGGACAACACATAATTTTGAATTTAGGTGCACTAAGTAATTTAATGAAATTGCACAGGAAGCAAACAAGAGTATTGTAAACACATGTCCGCTTCTACGTGATGTAGAGTTACTTCTCCTTCGAACTTCTACAATATCACTTACATATCATATTTGTTCATCTACGTTTCGGTTATTCACTAGAATGTTCTGTGTAGTGACACACACATTTGTTCCTCTTGCTGTCGCGTATCTTGCCGGCACCGAATTAACTTTTCAGAAACAGTTGCAATGTAGTGTTTTCTCGCACGTCGTTCGTCGGAGGAGTTTACCCCAAGAGAGCTCNGAACTTTTCAGAAACAGTTGCAATGTAGTGTTTTCTCGCACGTCGTTCGTCGGAGGAGTTTACCCCAAGAGAGCTCTTAGTTACTGTTGTTATTGTTGTCAACAACAATAATTTATTCGTGCTCAAAATGTAATTACAATCACACACAAATTATATTGTAGTTGTTCAAAGGGATACAGCCCCTACATCACGTAGAAGCAGAAATGTGTTTACAGTAGTATTGTGTTTGCGTCCTGTTCCACTTCGTTAAATCGCTTAGTGTAGGCCTACCTAAATTTAAAATGACATGTCCGTGCACATTTTATTTTGACGAAACGTGTTATTTATTTCTTACTCTCGATGGTGTTTTACACCCTTCGGAGTGGTTTCCGGACATTGGTTGTTAAGACATTCGTCGAATGATCCTTCATGGCGAACAACCTGGTGGAGTTTCTGTACTGAGTTCAGGAACACCTGTATACACATTTTTTCTACAAAATACAATTTTTTATTTAACTGGCTTCAGGGAAATGGTTTATATTATTCAGAATCCAGAGTTCAGCGTTCCTCAATGATATATATTTTTCATATTGGCTTAGTAGTTGAGAGGATAAAAAAATAACTTTTGAAATTGATGACAGGTAAATATTGTCGAATTTTGCGTTTTTGCAAGTTATAGTAAAGCAGATGATTTTAGCAGTCTACGACGTTTTTGAATAAGGCAGTGGAGCGAGAGACAGCACAGGTAACTAGTCGATGCTGTAATTTCTGTTTTCTGTGCAGGTGTTTTACTAATTTCATTCGTCTGAAGAGGTGAAAAAAATAATTGTGCTTATGGTTTTTATGCCAATTTTCTTGTGGTTTTATTGTGGCACTAATCAAAGTATTGTTCGGTGTACAGCTGAATGATATACAAAAACCATTGCACATTAACGTCACACATTGGATTATTATACCTATGACTTTTCTACAGTTTATTTATTACCTTATTTCCAGGAAATAGTATATATCCTCTATAATTCAAAACCAATTCCGATAACCTTCTTAACCAAAAAAAAATTAATATATATTTCTTGAATATGCTTTAAATAAAGTCCCTTTGTCAGTGAAGTCGTTGGTTTGATTCAATGTTAAGATCAAGGACAGCAACACAACAGTAGCTATCTGTTTCTCTCTCTCCCACTACTTCTATCGCTCTCATCATTTTGCTGTCGCATTTTATACACTTTTTCATTACCTTCCTCTACGATTTATATTGCCTTACTTATAATAGTTTCTGTAAAAAATTTCAGCAACTGGGGGTAAATCAAAGAAAGATTTTAATTAAGATTGCAACAATGCTACTAATGAACCGGATGCAATCAGTCTTGAACCGGAACTTTTAAACATATTGCCTACTGTGCGAGAAAAAAAAACACCTTTCATCGATTCGTAATATAACTAATATGAACACAACAATCGATTGAATAATTTCATTATAACTGTTAACTGAAACATTTTATATCGATTTGCTTTTAGAAAACCTTTTTTTGCATTCAGTATTATGCACACCACTGCGAGAGTTGCAAGAGTCAACAGTGTGTAGTATTAGCCTCTGTGATGAGTCTTCTACGGAAGTCTTCAACAAATTGTGAACATCTCACATACCGTTATACCATCTTAGTTTCTGTTTTAGATCATTACTTCAAGTACAGGACACTAGCTATGCGTGATATACGCGTATTGTCAAGTATAAAGTAATGGATCAAGCTATGAATCGTAGGAACTGAAGTGAAGGAAGGTGATAGTCATTTCATACTCTTTAAACTCCCGAACTCACGAAGTATTATCTATATCTGCTGCAGTATTCAATAACTATTAATATTAAAAAAAAAAAAAAATAGTTGCTGATTGCCGATTTTATGCCGAAAATATATTTTAATGTACGTTTCATTTGATTAATTTTGGTTATGTCCTAATTTTCGCTTGAGAAAGACAAACACCAGCGAACAAATAAAATTAACAAAAACTTATAATACTGGAATCTTGAGTAACATTTTTGGTTCAGATAAAACTATACAATTAACGGAAAATTCTTAGAAAGAGCCACATAGAGTTCAAAAGACAAATTAAAGGAAATATAAAAAATAGGATTACTGTAGTAGCTCTTTAGAAAGATTGCAGCTACAAATAAATCACTTTTATAAACAATTATAACTATTTTTTGGCAGGGGAAAAAAAGGGGGGGGGGGTAATTAAACCTATTTCTGCAGAAGAAAAAGAGGTGTGTACATGGTAAAATTAACAAAAGAACAAAAGAACAGTAGTTAATTAATTTAAAGGAAAAAAAACCCTCAAAACTATGAAGTAAGTTTCGTGCTGAAAAATTCACAGTGGCAAATATTTGCGTTGACTCTATCAAGATATGTTTACTTAAAAAAGACGAGGGTAAGTTGCGCGTACCTCTTGTCCTTACCTGCCACGTGCGCCAGTTAGTTTAAAACTGCGTCCCCGGAACTTTGCTCTGGCGCGTTGTTTCAGCGCGTGGCGTCACGCCGACCGTTGGTTTTCACAACAATGCGTGCGTTTTTCACGTGCATTGTCGTATAAATCGCCATTGTTTCGCGCGACGATCCCGCGCGTACACTTGGCTCCAGCCTGCAAACTCTATTATCCACCTCTCTGCTGCCATTGTTACCGCTCGCGTTTGATTAAAACCAACGAACCATGTCCCCAACGCAACAAAAGTACAGAAGATTTATCCCCTCGCTTTTCATACCAGGGGCCAGGCCAATGAAATCGATACACCTGCAGTGAATGTTAAGTGAACGAGACACGTGTGACAGCTTCGTATTTAAAGTGGTCCCTTTTTTGATGCCAGAAACTGTGCAGACTCGTGATACAACACTAGATATTTATCGAAACGGGTTAATTTACTCCGTTAAAATACAAAATAACTCTCTAAATTGCTTTTATTTTCTATGGATTTCTAATCAGATCCTGGTGATCTAAAATCACAAGTAAATAAATGCATGTTCATATTCGGGCAGCACCTTTGAAAACAGAAGGTTGTTCCCGTGGGTGTCATACGAAATGAGACCTTAAGACGACGCCGTAAACTACTGTAGAAGCACTCTGAGAAAACCCGCCAGCTGCTTTTATACACAACGTATAAAAAATATGTAACTGGCCCGTTGCACTTTGGAGAGTTGCATGTTTTGTAACTACACGGTTACCTAATCATGCATTATTATCATATCATATATTAAATAATACAAAATGTCTAATTAGTTCATAACACTGTGCTCTAAACGTGAGTTGTAACTATAAACAAACCACACAAATATATTTGTAAGTAGAATCAGTGGCTCCCGTCCAAACAAACTTTCCCAGAAAATTCCAGCGACAATGTTGTGTTAACAAATAAGTTAGATTTCGAAGTTTGTCTCATAACAGCGTTATGAAATGCGCTGACCTTAAAAAGAGGAAAACAAAGTGTATATGGTATGGAATACTTAATAATTTATCTACCTATAACGTACTAATTGTTTGTGGTTAACGGGTGAAAATAGGGTAGGCCCTTTATATAAAGTGACATCTGTTACAGGCGATGCAAACAATGTTCCAATTACAAAGTTCGTTTCAATCGAAAATAAGACATGTGGTATTCCTCCGTGGCAATATTACGCATACGTTGGCGATTATATAAAATTATTTTACGTTACGAAAACATATGTAAATACTCAGGACGAAATGGATCGGCGAGGTGTGCAGTATTGTCTCTTTAAGGCTGTNACGTTACGAAAACATATGTAAATACTCAGGACGAAATGGATCGGCGAGGTGTGCAGTATTGTCTCTTTAAGGCTGTCCACGATAAGTGAACACTTTTTTAAATCTCCCTTAAAAAAAGTCACTGCTTCTACCTGCATATATTTTAACGGGTTCACTGAATGACATGCGCCAAGTAAAGTTGGTGACGATGGAGGTAAAGTAGTTCCATATCACTACGCCGAATAAAAATTGTTAGGAAACCATTTGTGACAACTTAAATGATTTCTTTCGCTTTCTGNGTGACAACTTAAATGATTTCTTTCGCTTTCTGTTTTTTTAATGCATTGAAACGTAAAGATAAGCAGATTTGTGAAATATTTAATTTTCTACTAATTTCACAGTTGCACTTGACCGACTCATTAGTAAAGTGACGAGGCCCATGATAATGTTAATTTTACCCAAGGCGGAAGAATATAAAACTTTCATACAAGTAGATCTTAAGCAGGGCTTTCAAAAGTGCTCATTTTACCGTGAACAGCCAATACTGTGGGTGCTTAAAGGTCTGTTCAAGATGCTAAAATTATTTTTTACATTTTCTGCGTAGTACTTGTTATTTCAATATGATATGAAACAAAAAAGTCTCAAAAATTTCTGACATTGAAGGTAAAAGACTTCTCAAAGAGAATGACAAGAGCAGAGGAATTTTAAGTTTGGATTTTTTTTTTTCATAGAAATCTCAAAATCGAACAAAATCAACGTGTAGAACTGCAGCTCAAAATAATAATTCATGTTATTATAATTTCATGAAAAATATTTATTGAATATATATATGATGTGGCCCATCCGTATTTCAGTCTTGTCACTTCAAAAACACGTTGGTTGAAAGCAAACTTTGGTAAAAAATTAACTTTTTAAAATTTGTACGAGTTATTATTCAAGGTTTTAAATTATTATATTTAAGATAAAAACAACAATCAGAATGCTATTTTTTAATGATTTAGTATTTTAGCGAAGTTATTATCGATATATCACGAAATGATAAAATATTCTCATAATCTAGAAACAAAGTTTTTTCCCTATCGACTATCGTCAAGTGGTTGTGCTCAGAATTACATCCGCATTTCGCCATGCCCGTGCACACTCCATCTCTAACTGACTTACTGCTCTTAACCGTTTCACAGTTACTGAAACACGCAGCGTCGATACGCTCTTTATTCTTCCTATGCTGTGGGAATATGCGGTTATAGTCCACTCGCGGTCACTTCCAACTTGTTTTAAGCTTTGCTTAGGTTCCATTTTCAGGCTACTCGCCCGCCTCATGCAAGCAAAGCTTAACCAAGCCTAGAGAACTACACAACGAGACAACGCACTGTATACGTGCGCACCCAGTTTAATAACGTGCATGAAAATCTGTTATCACCAGGCATTATCAACACAGGTAATTGCTTTCTGTCTTATTCATATTAGTAATAAATAAATGAAATATAAAAAGTTATTGGTGAAATATAATTAAAATTTTAGTTTTCCAAAATCAAGATACGTTTATGTTAACAGAAGCATAAAACGCTTGCGATATATATCACATCTAGAAAAAAAAAAACCAAACACGTCGTAGGTGGAGTGATTTTTCGAAAGTTTTATATGCGAAATTTTTTTACATATTGCAGATAAAGAAAACTAACTGTGTTAGTTCAGTAAAATCGCGCTGTAAATTGCTAAACGGGACCTCTTCCTATTAATCAATTTGAGAATAGCGGTGAAGTACATTATTTGATGTTAGGGTACTATGACACAGGTACCGCTTTGTTAGACGTAAACACAGCAGTAGATCTTCTAGCAATATGGATACGGTATACGTGCATAAACTCCTGTACGTTCGCCCATTCAGTGTTCCTTCATACAGTGTTCCTTCACCAGACGTTGACGCTGCATTGATATTCATGTTCGTCCTGATAATCAGTAAACAGTTCCTTCACGTAAGCTAATGGCGTTGCTGCAGTACCCACTAAGAGTAGTTCGCACGATGCTGAAAGTTGCTGTCATGCAGATATTTAGACAGCGAGGTGTCGAACGGGTGGTATTTACGTAGGTGAATAATTTACACTTGTTCTTCTTATTGCAGTCTCTCTCTCTCTCTCTCTCTCTCTCTCTCTCTCTCTCTCTCTCCATTTGGCGATAGCTGACTTGTCGGTGCACCGCAAGAACCATTACTTATCTTTCTTTGTTTGCCAAGCTCCTCTTCAACACTTTCTTTAGCGGGGAAATGCGTTTAGTTTCGCAAAATGTTAGATAGCTTTCAGTGAAGATATGGCGTAGCCGCTGAAGTCGATCAGGAAATGTTACGGCTCGCAGCTGTTCTGCTCGTGTGGCATTTTGATGGCATTACATATAAATCAATATCACGTAGAACGTTTCTTCATAGTGTAAACCGTTTCACGCGCCTTTGCATAATAAGCGGAGTAATTAATTACGGCATGTTTTATAGAATGATGACTATATTACACGGTGAAGGTTAGCTTAACGTACCTCTCGACGAACTGGATCTTCTCAAGATTCATTATTTTATACGGCTTCTTCAGGAGAATGTATTATCGCTGCGATGCTCGGTATGGACGTAATGTTGTAAAGTTTGTACCGTGCTCGACCTTCACGTGGAAGTGGTGTGAAGACGGGCGCGTGTGAAATCGTATATTATTACTCCTCAGTGAGATTCAAGCATTCAATTAACTATCCAATTGTTACTATAAACAGAGAAACACACTTTAGGTTCCCATTTTACAAACGTTCGTTATCATGCATCAGATTTTATCTCCTATAGCTTTTAATTTCGAGTTGTCGTATTTTGTATAGCAGCACCAGCCACCACGTTACACGAAATGAATAGGTTAAGTGAACAACTTTGTATGATATTCCTATGATCTCAGCTACGTGCATTCGCGTAATTTACTAACATGAAAATTTTACTCCCTTATTAACTGAAGTGAGTCAGTTCGCAAAACAGGCGGTATGTATCAGTTGATATCTTCTGTTACTTCTTTAATGTTATATAATTACAAACCCCAATGGAACAGTGGTAAACACAGAAAACATTTTTTACAGGAAGTGCCTTGTCAGTTGGAGGAAGGGGTCGATAACAGTTTGTGACAGTTTCTTTAGAAGGTGATATCTCCATCTCACTCACGCCTACACACATGCATGAAAGCTCACGTTTTCAGTATTTCATCCTTGCTCCTTTTACGAAATCGCCACAGGCTTATTAGCCCGTTGTTCGGAGGCATGCCTCCAAACATTTACTTCAGGTAAATAAAATTATTACGGCTTTTCATTTTTACCCTATAAATCAATCATTCTGAATTTTTTAACAATAACGATATGACTGATAACCAAGATCGGTTCAATTACTTTAATTTTCGTAAAAGAATTATCAGAAGATAACATTTAACTTCACCAAAATTTAGTTTACATTTAAGGATACTGGATTTGTTTGTTAAATCTCTATACAAAAATACACTACGCATTTATTATTATTTATTGATACATACCCCGCCGTCGATATGAATTAAATTTCCCGGTAATTGAGTATAGTATTGTGTTTTAAATAATATATTACCCACAAAATTATATCCAACTGCTTTACGTGAAGAAATGTAATAGATTTAGACAAAAATAAACCAATGTGAATATATCAAATATTATGCAGTTCTCAATAATTCGTCAGTTCGAGGTACAAAATATTTTTACCGTGTATAATAG
This sequence comes from Clitarchus hookeri, assembly GCA_002778355.1. Classification (NCBI taxonomy): domain Eukaryota; kingdom Metazoa; phylum Arthropoda; class Insecta; order Phasmatodea; family Phasmatidae; genus Clitarchus; species Clitarchus hookeri. The sequence continues at coordinate 15,033 of NQII01000525.1, read as the reverse complement.
AATTGTACTACACAGTAATATATTCATGTTTCTAGCCGTATCCCTTCTCAGTCGGTCGACGCACTGATTGCAAAAGTTGTTCATGGTAAAGTGAAATCAACCTTTAAAAAAAATTCTGCCAATAACTTCAGTTTGAAAGCCCTGCTTCGGATCTTCTTGTATGCGCATTGGGTATTTGGCCGTCAAGTGCAAATTCCACATTGCCATCGGCCTTACCACTTTATTCACGCTCCGGTTAGGTGAAAATTGTAAAATTATTAGAAAAGTAAATATTTAACCAAAGTGCTAATTCTTACACCTACATGCATAAAAAAGAACAGAATGCAAAATTAATAATTACAGTATTCACAAATGTTTACCTAGCACTTCTAATTCAACGTTAAGACATGGAACTACTTTCCGTTCGTAGTTACAAACTTTATTGGTCGCGTGACAGCCGGTGTGCCAGTTGAAAAACATGTAGGTATAGTCCATTCACGGTTACTTCCAACTGTTTTTAAGCCATGCTTAAGCTCTAATTTCAAGATATTCCTCCGCCTCATGCATACAAAACTTAACCAAGTCTAGAAAATTGTTGCGCAACGAATTCGTGCGCACTCAAAGTAATAATAATTTACATAAAAACTATTTATTATCAGATATTACCAAAACACCCGCTTTCCACCCGTTTTTATTCGTATTAATTGTAATTGAAATATATTATAATTTACAGATAGAATATAAGTAAAATTTCAATTGAACCAAAAATAAAGTACATTTACGTTTATAGGCAAGAAGAATAGAACATTTGTGATACATGGCATATTAGGAAATAATCAAACACCTCATACATGGGGTGATTTTTCAAAGGCTAGATACAAAAAGGGTGAAGAAATTGCGAATATACTATAGGGAGAGTAAAAATTTTTAAAAGCTTATTTCAAAAGTACTTGAGTAGCCGTGAATAGCATATATAGTTTATTCGCGGTTTCTTTACGCTTTTTAAATCAAACCTCTGAAAAATCACCCCATATATGACGTGTTTTGTTGTTTCCTTTATGTGCCTCGTACCGCAAGCGTTTTATACTTATGTTAACATATAAGTAGTTAATTTTTAGTTAAATTTATCTTTTATTTATATTGTATCTGTAAATTATAATATCTCATTTGTAATTATCAATATCTATAAAAACAGAAAAAACGTGTTTGTTGGTAACGCCTAGTAGGAAATAGTTCTTTCGCTGAACGTTATTACACCGAGTGTGCACGTATGCGGTTCCTAGTACCTTTGGTGTAATTTTCTAGGCTTCGTTAAGCTTCATTTGCATAAGGCGGAGGAATACAGTGGAAGTAGAACTTGAGCAGGGCTTCACGAAAGTTGGAAGTAACCGTGAATGGGCCATATAAATGTCCTGCTTGATGCG
>NQII01000525.1:0-13069 GCA_002778355.1 Clitarchus hookeri | reverse complement strand
TACAACGAGCAAGCAAGGGTTGGAAGGCCGTGTCGGCTGATAAGGGATCCTGCGAGGGGGAAATGCTTGCACGTTCGCGCTGAAGGTCCTTACACAATAATAACTTTAGCATTTGACTTTACGGTTTCCTTTCCTTTGACCAGATCACAGATACGGAATAAAATTGTAGAGTCGAGTCTCAAACAATTGATAATCCGTTCTTCAATCTTCGTAAAATTGTGTATTTTGCTATGTAAATAATAATGCGTTGTTCAATGATATAATTAAGTGCCTATTTTTAAACTAAGCTTAGGTGTATATATATTAAAAATCAGATTCAAACAAAAAACTTGCNATATAATTAAGTGCCTATTTTTAAACTAAGCTTAGGTGTATATATATTAAAAATCAGATTCAAACAAAAAACTTGCTGGTTTACTTTATTCGTAAGTGCAAATTCATAGGTTTTCTCTTCGCGTAACATTCGTTTGCCATTTATTTAATTTAGTCTAGTTTCGTTCAGTAGAGCGAGATGAAAATCCCCATATGGTAAACAAATGTTCATTACACATTATCTCCGACGGATTCTCAGCAAAATTGCTGCTTGGCTTTGACTTTAAGCTTCAACTGAAATCTTAAAGTCGAGAGTGCTTGATTTGATCAGACATTTCCATTGCGTCAAACACCATATGAAACAACTTGTTGAGAAGAGAAAGGTAAATTCGAATGTTCAAGTTTTCAATTGTGTAAGGGCCTTTAGGGGAAACTAGCAGAAATGAACCAAGAAATCATTTATTAGAAAATGCTGTCAAAGAGACTACCAAAAGGAATTTATTTTTGTTAACAGTGAAACATTTTTTCGAAGTATTTAAAATGATTTGTACACATGCACAAAAAGATAGTACTGCAATACACGCGTTTCTGTTTTGTTTTCAATTTTTTTTTCATTAAGTTTGTACTTCGAATATGCTACCGAGTCGTTATAACGTGGGAAATTTGTTTTGTGCCTTTGTTTCCAAATAAGCAGCTGAAAAATACATACTTTATTACAACCACATTTTGGTTTGCTGTTTTTCATAGGATGGTAAAATATGTATTATTCTTCCGCAAATATCACTTCATTTACATATAAAGCTACGTAGGAATGAAAGTTTGATGTTGACAATATAGACTACTTACTTATATACCGGTACTGAGTTAAGATACTGACTTTTCATAATAAGAAATTTATGTTTACATTCCTTAAGTGCGTTTATGTGATCTGCACTGCTAAGAAGAAAGCGCGTTGCACACGTAGTAAACATATATTAAATTAAACAATAATATTAATTTCCATGTACGCATCTGAGGATGATGTTTTGAATGCTCATTGCAAAAACATTACCATTTTTTTTATAGCTAGCCGGAAAAATGAAATACGATTTCTCTTGGAGGTGTTGGAACTTTGAAAATATCGATTTCAGTTATATTCGCCATTACTTCATGTATCATGCGCCACATACAGTATTTCATGAAAAGTTAATGTTAACAGATTTTTTCTCTTGATACTTGGTGGAATGTTACAAGAAAATGTTATATCTCAAAATAATACGCCAATAAAAAATTGTTTCATTATTAAAAGAGAAGAAGTGAGTTTAATTTGTCGATAACTCTATGTGTGAGCGCGTGTATACAGGATGTACCGTAGGCAATAATTATAATGTAAATAACATGTAGTGCAATCACTGAAAGCGAGTTGACATCGAAACCGCAAGCTCAGTACTACAAAAACTGTTCAAAGTGAATGCCATTGACCTGGTCTTAAGAGCTGGTGAATGTGAGGCGAGGTGAGTATGGACCAGCGCCAGAAAATCAAGGGTGGGGGGGAAATGAGAGATCTCCGAGAAAACTCGATGAACAGTAGCATCGTCCGGCACGATTTCCACATGCGAAAATCCGGGAGCGACCCCGTTGGGAATCTAGCCCTGTTCGCCTAGGTGGGAGGCGAGTAGTCTAACCACTACACGACCGCGGACCCCGTGGAACTTTACACACATTTTTCATTTTTGGGGAGAGAAGGTAAGGTTTACGACCCTGTGTTCCATATATCAACGTCTTCCTTTTCAGCCCGCCTTTTGGTCATGTGAATTTTACACATGGATTCTGGTCCAAGGTGTATGTGTTTATATACATACATATATATACCTACAGGATGAGTCACCTGAGATGATAACCTCAAATATTTCCGGAAAATTTGTAGATATAATGAATACAACGTTATCCTATTTTCAACCAGATGAATTGTAATAATCTCACTAAACGACGTGTCATGGCAATGTTAATATGAAGATATCGATATCAACATGGCTTCTTCAAATGGAACTATAGTAATTTCTGCAGCTGGCCACGTCGATCTGAATGTTACGAATTCAACAGCGTATCACACTCCAACATCGGAGGAGTAGTGTCGGAGAAATTGCAGTATGTAGAACGTAGGGTGTCTCTGGTTGATCCACCATACTGCGCGCCGTCTCATGCGGACGTTGATGATGTCATACCGAAAAGGAAATACGTCGCGTTGCATCTCGCGGGAACGGAATGTTAAGAAATATATGTTCTGGCAGCTGTTGCTTATGACCCATATGTTAACTCCAGAGAGGTTGCGATCGACTCTGCAATAAGTCAGTCCAGCGTCATTCGCATTTTGCACACAAACATATTCCATCCGTATCATGCGTCTCTTCGCCAGCAGCATTACGGATGACGCGTGGAATTCTGTCACTTGCTTCTGATGCTATATCAGGAGGACAGGTTCTTTCTTCAAAGAATTCTGTTTACCGACGAAGCAACATTCACCAATCATGGACATGTGAATATCAGAAATACTCAACATTGGGCTACTGACAACCCGCTCTGGCTGCGGCAGGTGGGACATCAGCGGCAGTGGCGTGCGAACGTGTGGTGTGGGAGCATTGGATACCACGTAGTTGGTCCATACTTCCTTGAGGGAACCGTAACAGGTAACAGATTCACTCACTTTCTTACCGAAGTGCTACATAACCTCCTAGAGGAAGTACCACTTGTAACACGCACATGTATAGGTGTAACACAGCACGATATGCGTGCCCATCTCACTACTCGCGTGTGGCTAGGCAAACGCTCACCCAGCTATTTCCTGGTCGCTGGATAGGGCGTGAAGGCGTTATCAGGTGGCCTGCACGATCACCTGATTTGACCCCGAATTACATTTTCCTCTGGGGAATGCTTAAAGGTAAAGTCTATGCACAAGTTCCGACGACACCGGACGATTTTAAGCACCGCAGTGTCGCACGCATGTGCAACGATATCGAATGGAACTCTTCAGTCTATCCAGGTGTCTTTGCACAAGCTACTGCTAATGTGTATTGCTGTCGACGGTGTGCCTTTCCAGCACTTGCTGATGCAAAGCAATAATAGGACAGTGTTTATCACCATTTTCCTCTGCGTTTTCCTTTATTCTGTTGTCGGGGTTAGTACAATGTTAATTTGTACCTCGGAATGAAACACATGATCAATTGATGTCCATGGGAAGTTATTACAGCAAACACGCGATAACTCCACTTCCTGCTTTAACATCCCCATTCAGGTTGTGACGTTCATCTGTGATGCAAGGCTCTGGCTGAAACAAAGGCAGAACTGTCGCCATGGTTAACTGGTGAATTGTCCCTAGATGCCACGTCCTTTGCCTTCAAATTGGTGTGCCGGTCCGCAGCGATGTATCCACGCGTGACCAGTATCAGTGTGAACTTTTGTTCCACTATTGAAACTTGGTTATTAGTCGGCTTAGCTGCATCACGCTGGTGCGACCCATCAGCCGGACGCGACATTTTCTCATGATATCACGAACGTCCGCACGAGACGGCGTTCAGTCTGATGGCACAACCAGATAAATCCTACGCTCTACATACTGTGATTCCTCCGAAACTGCTTATCCGATTTTGGAGAGTGATACGCCGTTGAATAAGCCTCTTCCAGATCGACGTTGCCAGCAGCAGAAATTACTATGGCTTCATTTGAAAAACCAAGTTGATACCTCGATATCTCTATAGTTAGCGTTGCTATGACACGACGCCATGCGTCGTTTAGTGCGGTATTTGTTACAATTCATCTCGTGAAAACAGGATAACGATATCTTCAACGTTTCCGGAAATATTCGAGGTTAACGTCCTAGACGACTCACTCTGTATGTAACATGTATGTATAAATTTTATAAAATTTGTAGACATTAAATTGTATTATATTTTAACACTTGTGGTATAAAATTAGTTTATAACTGGTGATATTGCATTGCAGTATGTAAAAACAACGTTGCTAAATATTTTGACATTTGTAACTCCAGTCATGGAGTCAAGTACCTTTATTAATAAAATAGCTTATTAAAGACAGAGGGTTTTATTATCTGACCACCTTGATATTAACGAATTCTCTGAATCTAAGCTAATAAGGAACTGCTTCGTTAGTAATAAATTGGAAGGAATTATTGGAATTATCTTATATTTTATCTCCGGGCTTATTCTTTTAATATGTTTTTTTTTTCATAAACGGCTTATATCAAAATTTAAAGCATTAAAAACATACAAACATCCAAACAGGCTTTAAAATATTTTACAATTATAATGTTTGTTATGAAAATAAAAGGATATTACATCAAATAATGTGATCCCATAGCAATACAAACTTAGCCCAAATATTATAAAAATTGCTAAATTACAGAATATACAAAAAAAAACGTATCTTTAAATTTTTTCTGTATATGCCCTAAAAATGCCCTCATCAAACATGGCAGGGTATGCTTTCTGTCAAGTAATAATGTTCTCATCGTGATGTCCCTATCCATTATCTCTCCCAAGACTAAAAACAACCCCTTTTATAGTCGGGAAATATGTTGACCAGGTTGTTGAGGAACATCCGAAATGGGTCCGTTGTGGTTCGAGTCCAGTAACATTCAAATCTTGATGACGTCGAAGGTAGCATCGGGTGGTTGCTAGACGCCNTACAAAAAAAAACGTATCTTTAAATTTTTTCTGTATATGCCCTAAAAATGCCCTCATCAAACATGGCAGGGTATGCCTTCTGTCAAGTAATAATGTTCTCATCGTGATGTCCCTATCCATTATCTCTCCCAAGACGAAATACAACCCCTTTTATAATCGGGAAATATGTTGACCAGGTTGTTCAGGAACATCCGAAATGGCTCCGTTGTGGTTCGAGTCCAGTAACATTCAAATCTTGATGACGTCGAAGGTAGCATCGGGTGGTTGCTAGACGCCATCCATACACGTTGTAGGGAAGGATTGGGCATCGGTTTGGTGAGGGGTGGGGGCAGCCTCGACCCTCCACGCCGACAGTCTGCGCTCGCCTGCAAAGCCACGGCACAAACATGCACGACGACTTACGTCTAACGGGTCACCAACAAGGTAAGCCTCCGCTCCCTCGTCGATCTATCCCCGTGTTTGGACGTACCATTTCCTGCGCTGATATCAATGCTGGATGTACGGTGTCCCAGCACCGTCACAACCGCCAGCATGCAGAATTAATTGGGAGATGTCGATGACAATGTTGAATCAAATTTAATAACTTTTTCACATATTATTCTCAAACATGCCGGGTAAAAATATCAAATAACAAATTCAATTCTGCAATTTAGATTTTAAAAAGTGATTTTTTTTTCTGTAGAGGAATAAACGTAATAAAATACTGGTAGGCCAACAACAATGGCACAAATGACACTGACTAGGAAAGGAACGAAAAAAAAACCCTTCCATAAATCTCACATCAGATTGTATACACACGTTTCGATTAAAGTTTCGTTGTTTTTATGCTGATTAAAATGTTTGTTTGACATCGTTATTCGAAGGTTACATCGAAATTATGCGACATTTTCTCCCCCCAAAGCTGAAATATCACTGTGTCCGTTTGTCGGTAGCGGCGCGCGTGCGTGCGTGTGCTTTTTTTTTTCTGTTCCCGTACAGTTTTAATTCCCCTGTCCGAATTAATTAATTATCAACCCGCCATCAGGCTTGTATTATCGCGACGAAGCACACACACAGGATGAAAAAAAAAAGCGAGTTAACGCTAGAAGGGAAGCACAACGCAAATACGTGCTGTGGGGCGTTTGTGTGTGTTTGTGTACGTGCCAACCCTCCTCCCCTGTAATCTAGGCGACAAAAATAAACTTGTCGTCAATTATTTTATTGTAATATCGTTTCCCCGCGAACCGAGAAGGGATGGGTTTTTGGAAGGGGTTTGTTGATGGTTTGGTAGAGGAGGGTAGGGGAGTGATGCCGGAGAGGGGGGGAGGTAGAATTAACTGCTTTCGTTCCGCGATGCGAATTAATGAATTTTCGCGCGCGTGGCGGCCAGTGGAAGCTATGCCTAGGGGGTTGGATGATCGAGGGGGCGTCCCGACGCCACACCTGCGTCGCCTGTCTCCGGACGCCCTAATTAACCCTCTGCGCGCTTCCCTGCTGAACTCCACCCCTATACCCCTTCGCTAGTGGACGCTTGAGTTTAAACCAAGAGCTAACGTCGGCTGGACCTTCACAGCTCGAAGCATAACACAACAAAAATATATTCTTTACGAGGATATTGAGAATATTCGTGTTAAGGGCTGCGGAAATGTTTCGCTGTAGTACTTAATATAATTCTTTTGGGTTTGTTTATTGGCTATTTATGTATTTGAAAATACAAAACCATCTACAGAATGTATAGTTTTCGAATAAAATATTTTTGATTGTTTTTTTAATAATAACGTATAAAACAACAGAAACAGTACATGTTAAACAAATTGAATTTTATTTTAAAAACTTAACGATGTCAAAATAAAAAAAACTTCCTAATGTCAATCGAACTTCATTTACTTCCTGTCACAAAATTTAGTTTTTTTTTAAGTCTTTTTTCATTAGGGTATAAAAATTCAAAAATTACAGGGTAGTCGATAATATTTTTTGTTAGTAATAAAACTATTATTCTGGCATTTAAATTGATCTTGCGGTTTATTTACCCAATTGTTCTCTAAAAGTAGGCAATTCTTTAATCGAAAACTACAGGCTGTATGTCATAGTTCCCCTTGTCGATAAATCTAACACCATAAAAATATATTATATGGTTAAAATATTTTGTTCTTTATTTTACGTATATGGAATTAATGCTTTGCAAGGGTTTTCCATAGCCATTAAAGCATTGTACCTCGAGATGAGACAAGTTGAGAAGTTTAGGTCGGCAATTGAAAGCGAAATTTCGAGCGTCGGCGAAGTTGTGTTGAAGAGAAAACATAGCAACGGCAGAATACAAGAGCGAGAGAAACGGGAGAGTCCAAAGAAAACCCGGCCGTCGTCTGCTGCGTTTCCGCACATGCAAAATTCCCATGGGACCCTGTTAAACAGGTCTTTCATTAGTGGCTCGAGACAACTAAAATATTTTTTTCTTGTACGTGTGTATCTGATGGTCATTATAAGGAATAGTGAGAACCTTTTAATTTTTCATTTTTATCGTGGCCATTAAAAATTTTCGTTATGGAATTCCGCAACTCAGTAAATTGAATTTGCCCAAAAACGTTAAGTTATGCTGGGGTACGAATTTGCCGTTCTATGGAAAATAGCAGAGAGCTGTAAACATAAATAAAACGGAGACGATATTTATCGTAACTTTAACGAATACATTTCGATCAAATACTTCAGTTCGAAGAGAATAGTTGTAATGGGTTTAATGTAAGAAAAGGCTATGTATAGAATAAATAATATCCCAGCATTCTGGTTAGATATTTATGGTGGGTGAGTTCGAGGTAAAATTTGCAGGTGCACATCGCACTAATTCTCTCTATTTTTCTCAACTAGCCACTGGTTACCTGATGAAAGTGTTTCGAAGTGCGGAACGGGTGGAAGGGTCTAGCGGATGCGCAATATTATTCGGCTTACAAGCTTCTACACAATTTTCAAACTATTCTATGGTCTCCATGTAACACGCCGCTCACATATTATGGCTAGCGGTTCACTTTCTAGATGTCCGGGATTAAATAACACGATCTCCCGATCAGTATAACGTTTAAAGAAGAAGGTAACTGCTGCAGTTATATATATCTACAGGATTATTCACAGCACTCATACCACCCCTTTTTCTCGGAAAGAACACGACACTGGGGGTACGCGAAAGAATTGTGATAACTAAACCCTATATGAATCATCGATTGGTAGTAATTCCATTCCCCCTATCATGCTTCAGTGCTTCGTAGAGGCCGGGGGGGGGGGGTTAATTTTGAAATTGCAAATCTGAACAGGGATCTTATATGGTATCGTTTGATAGATCGTCGAAAAGTAAACCACATTTACTAAGACAGTTGTTTTCTGATGTGCATAGTTTACGCACAATAAAATAAATCATGTAAGTATATGGTTTGTGACGTGCGTAGTTTACGCACAATAAAACTAAAGGAAAACTATTTTTTTATTTTTACTACATTCAAATAGAAATAAACAAAATATGTCGCTTTTCTGGCATGCACACCTAGTTTACGTACAATCAAAAGGACGTCGGTTGAACTGTAAGTACCGGTATGGTGTGAGAGAAACACTGTGTAATGGGAACTGGGAAACTCTCGTTCGCACACATCACTCTTCATAAGTGTAACAGACACGACTCTGCTCTCGTTCTTACGTTCGCGGTTGCTCGGTGGACCTCAGCACAGCTGAGAGATCCACGTGCAGCTCTGGTTCTCTCTTTCATGTCTTTCCTCGTTGTTGGATGCACGCAGTAGACGATGTCTTTAATTCTCCCCCACAAAAATAAGTAATTTGGGGACAAGTCTGGAGAATGTGGTGGCCAAGCTACAGTACCCATTCGTACGATCCACCGTCTGGGGATTAACATGTCGGCAACTAGTGGAGCTGTGCGTGAAAAGTGAGGGATATACATAATTATGTATAGAATAAGTGTTCAAAATGTATAATTATATATAGATATATACACCTACAATTATATTAAAATATGTATGATAGTACGTGTGTGTTTCCTTCTAGGGCAAACAAGTATTTGGGTTTTCTCAGAGTGCTCCCACATTTTTTATTTGAAATGTATGGCAGAAGGCCTTGTGGGAGTATAAGACGGGGTCTTTAAAAGAGCAGTGCCTGAAATGTTTCTCTGTTCAGATGTATAATTCACAATGTGTTTCGTGAAGTTATTCGAGAGGGTAAGTTCGTACAATGGATGAGTGGTTCGTGAAAAATTTTGCGGAATGCATCGAAAAGGGGTGACTTGCTTCTGGGCATCGAAGATGTTGACAAGTGCGTGTGTCGCCGGTTTGACTCCCGATCGGATGGTGCTACATTGATTATCATATGCATGTTCGTGAGTGAGCGGTATAGATGGTGAGTTATCGAGCGACTGTTCGTTTAGCTCGAGGGTTCGTCTGGCAATAACTTGTAAAACAGCATCGACCATGCACCATGCGAAAAATGACTGATACCGGACAATTTTAATGAACGCGATGGATATATAAATGCACATGTATTCATCTATCGTACGTTTGTTCTTTTTAAACCAGCAAATCAGTAACATTATGATAGGAGTCAGTCGGCAGGAGCAAAGTGTATGAATTCATGAATGCTTTAAGACGATCCAAGCCACTGACGATGTGAAATCGTGTATGTCGTATACTACTACATGCATATCTTCAATGACTGTCCACAAATTACATGGAAAACAATGCTGTTACTGTGCCAAGTCCTTCAGTAAAAGTTTCAATGCGCGGTGACATGAGAAGAGTGACTGAAGAACTCACCCGCTATGATTTTTTCTGCAAAAACTCTCTTAGGCTGATAAATGTAGTATTTTCCCACTGATAAAGAGCATCTGATGACTTCGTTACCTCGTGTTAGTACATTACATAAAATGTTTGCAGACGATGATGAAGCATTACAACAATGACCACATGCAGTTTGTGCAAGGCGATACAATGAAGGAACACATCGAGATCTGCAATGGTTCGTTTACTGGGAGCCAGCATGTGATGTTGCCAATACCAACTGCTAAATCGTTGGGTACTGTTTCCGCAGACGATTATGACGATACAGTTAATGCTAATAACTGAATGAGAGACCTACAAGGCATGATAGAGTCAGCATGTGTGAAATGTACACTTGCAAGGCGTTCGCGTGAAGTCGACGAACTTCAAAATAACCGGTTGTCAGCTCTATATACTGATGATGACCATGTTACTCCTATAAAGAAAAGTGAACTTGATATTGAGGATGGAACAGGAAGTGAAGACGATTATGAAGACAGCATATATGAAAATGAACATGGACACAGTGATAATGCTGTATAATATACAATGTATACGATGATGGCGATTTTCTCGAAGTATTGAGACACCCCTCCAATACATTTGCTGCAATGAGCGACACGAAGAAGGCAGAAGACGCCGAGAATACTGGCTACTTATTTCCCGAAGACCCGAATGAACTTGTTGATAGACTCAGATATTTGATTAACTTTCAAAAACGTGGGCATTTCTCGCGCATTGTTGAAATATCTTCAATCATAAGTAAAGTCAAGGAACAGGGATATATCACATGAGACTGTTGGCCACAATCCATGATCTGCAAACGTCTGAGAAACTTAAAGATCGAATGTACAAAATAATTAGAACGAGATAAGCATATAATAAGTAAATTAATTAAATTTATGTATTGATAGTAATGTGTGTTTTCAATTTATTATACAGTCCTTTCTGCCTCGCTAAAAGACTTATAAATTCAGTGGTGTAAACAATCAATTTAGGGCTGTTTTAGATCAAATATATGTGAGTGCATGCAGAAGCAGGGCTATATTTCCATTTGAAGTATTGTGCCTTATTCGTGTCGTTTAAAATCGACTGAGTTCTATATGACGAACGAATGAAATTAATGTAATATTTTCGAGGATTGTTTCGCAACTAGTTGGTTTGCGTGCTGAGTTGGTCTGGTAAGTTGGCTTGGTAAGTTAGTATGGGCCTTTGGTATAGTCAACTCTAGTAGAAATGTTTTGTGAAGATTCTGAGAAGATTTTCTGCGAAGAGGTTAGCTACGTGACTCTTATTAGATACTTTTTTTTTGAGATTTAACATTATCGTTTTATAGGGGGGTGGTATGGCAGTTTGGTCTTGTTGGTGGTTCTAGTCAGTCTTGCAGGATTTGGTCTCGTTAGGAGCTAGTCTTGTGCTCAGTCAATCTCACCAGAATTCATTCTTGGGTGGAGTTAGTCTTAGGTGGAGTCAGTCGTTGACTAGAGTGGTTAGGCAGTATGGGTCCTTGTTGTGACCAGCTAGTAATGGTAAATTATATGGACTGTGATTTTTCTCGATTTTTCGAGTTCTATGTAATTGGAGTCAAAGGCAATGTCGACCACAACCAACATGGTGGCTAAATGGAGAGCTCCTCTGGCGGCGAAATCATAATTAATACACTAGCTTCCCCATGGTGAGAAAAACGTAAACAAATGACAAACGAAAAAATGAATATGATGGGTGGAGTGCATTCGACAGAATGAGTAATTTCAAGGGGGTGGAGGCCTGTCGACTAATAAACCAATGAGAGACATTGGTGAGGGCCAGTCGTCTGCTGGACGTGACTTTGACGAAACATCTGGAAATGTAATTTTTTATATAAATTTATTTATCACAATTTTTTATTTCTTCATAAATTATTGAAAGTTTTTATTTTTTTTATTTTTTTGGGTTCTTTGGTCTTGCGTCTTGGGTCAATGGGTCATGGGCCATGGGTCATGGGTCATGGGTCTTGTATCATGGGTCTTGTGTCTTGGGGAATGAGTCTTGGGTTATGGGTCATGGGTCTTGGGTCACGGGTCTTGGGTCATGGGTCATGGGTCATTGATCATGGGTCTTGTATCACGGCTCTTGTGTCTTGGGTCTTGGGTCTTGTGTCTTGGATCTTGTGTCATGGGTCATGGGTCTTGGGTCTTGGGTCATGGGTTTTGGGTCTTGGGTCATGGGTAATGGGTTTTGGGTAAAGTGTAAAAGTTTTTTTGGAACTTGTTGGAATTTTTTAGAGGTTTTCAGGGATATTAAAAAAAATTAGGCTTCAAGGTTACCTGGGTCAAGGTAGAAGGTCAAGGTCATCGACATATAACATGGCTGACGAGATGGACACTGCTCAACCTGGCGAGGGCCGGTCATTTCGGGAGCTTAGTCGATCCACCTGTCATCGAACCCCGGACCTCTTACATGTACATCTTTAAATAATTTTTAAAATAATTTTTTGATGTTTCCAAATTTTTTACCATTTTTGGGGGTTTTATAATTTTTCTGCAATTTTTTTTTGGTTGCAAGGTCATTTAAGGTCACGGGCATGGGGTCAAGGTCAAAGCCAAAGTTCACCTGGATCCAATATGGCGGTTGGGTGACGTCACAACATGGCTGCCGGCCGGCTTCAGCACCGGTGCCAGGTGCCAGTTTTGTCCAATTTAAAATACATTGTCCCAGGGCGCAGATAATCATTCTACTATCAGGTGTCCCTAATAATGACACTTCTGTGAAACGTTTATCAACATAAGGCTGCGATTTTTGGTAATGGCTGTTCACGGTAAAAATGGGCATTTTCAAAATTTTGAAATCAATCAAATTAAAATAATAACTGCCCAAACATGTGATACAGTACACACTGACATGCAAGGTTTCCAATTTAGTTGGCAGCCAATTGATGTAAATTGTGATAGGACTTGACGTTATACTGAGAATGTAACATCCTATGTAAATTTAAGGCTACTGAAATTAAAGAGTTTTTTTACTATAAAAGAGCACGATTTTACATGTTGTGAATACAAATTTTCCCTAGTGTTTTTAAAATACATGTCGAAATCCAAACCACGGATGCATGTGAATGGGCTAATATAAGCAATAAATCCTAGTAGCAAAATTTTCGGAAAATTAATCTAGTATTATTAAATTTGAAATTGAGGTTGGCCAAACAGTGCCGGAAGTCCTCAACTTCACGTACCTTCGTGCAGGTCAAGTTGCGTTTCATGAAGGAGAACGTATGTGGTGCGTCATGTGGCGACCGCCTCTACATAGTCCACCAAG
>NQII01000524.1:784458-816837 GCA_002778355.1 Clitarchus hookeri | reverse complement strand
GATTTAACATCGCGATGCTGCAGCTAGTTTGGGCAACGTGTTGATGACATTTCGTAGCGTGTTTTCATGGGGTTGACCGTGCCAGTAAACAGTTAACACGTTATGTGCTTGATCCTGCACCCTCGTGCACAGTACGTATGTACTCTACCATCGTGCGTGGCCGAAACTGTGTGACCCGTGCCGTTTCAGTGGATTCATTACAGCCGACCTCCAAGGCGTCGTAAGTTGGCGCGCCAGTCTATAGTTCGAGCGGTTGTCGGTTCGAGTTCAGGGAAAGCATAGGGGTGTAAATTTGTGTTCGTCTAAAATTTTAAAATAAGTTGGTAAGGAGCTTCCGGATCTCGAGATTTAGGNTATAGGGGTGTAAATTTGTGTTCGTCTAAAATTTTAAAATAAGTTGGTAAGGAGCTTCCGGATCTCGAGATTTAGGGTTTGAATTTCAGGTAAATTGAGTTGCTAAGCCGTCTCATGATAGCGTACCTGCATTAACACAGGGATGTTAAGCAGAAAATTGCTANAGGTAAATTGAGTTGCTAAGCCGTCTCATGATAGCGTACCTGCATTAACACAGGGATGTTAAGCAGAAAATTGCTAGTACGAAAGGAGTTTCTTTTGCGTACTACGGTAGTTTTTACAAACGATGCACTGAAGTTCGCTCTTGGATTCAGTTTAAAGTTAAAGTTTAGGTTATTGATTTTTTGTTTCCAATGATAAAATTAGTCCAATGGCGAGTTTATCCCGCAAACACGTTCTTCCCATCCATGCAGTTCCTGTGTTGTGCAGTGTAAAATTTCGCTTTTTGAATCGTCAATATAATCTGTTCAGCGCATTAAAAATCTGTACGGGACCTGTATTACCATTTAAATACGCTTAGCGAGAGAGGGGCAACAGAACTTCATTGGCCACAGATGTGTCGATGGATGTGGCTGTTGCAGCGAGCGGGCTAGACCGACACAGCCAAGGCACGTCCAGTCCTTTGATTACCTGATAAGATGAAAGGTGGTTTGGCGCCCACTGTAGTCAGGAAGGCTATCGCCGCCAGCCTCTTGGCATAGCCACGTAATAAAATACTGTTTGACCCCAAGGCCCTTCTCTCTGAGATAACCGCACAGAGGGTTCTGTTAAAGGTTGTTCAAGGTAAAGTGAACACTTCNACCCCAAGGCCCTTCTCTCTGAGATAACCGCACAGAGGGTTCTGTTAAAGGTTGTTCAAGGTAAAGTGAACACTTCGACAGACCAAGCCTGAGTCAGTGATATCTATCAGCAAAATAACATTCCCTGAAAGTCAGTTGATAAGCTGCTGCCGACGGCGAATCAAGAAAATAAACTGTGGAATAAATGATTTATTTTAATCGACATTCAGTGGAAATCACAAATAAATAAATTAAATTCAGCCACCATATTAATAAATTATGTGACACAGATTACCAGTTGTGCCATTTTCATTGGTTTTCACTGATTTGGCTCAATTCTCACTGTTTCAGGTTTAAAGTGTAAATCGACATTTGTTAAAAAAAAATCGCGCATTTATCTACATACAGTATGTCACTTTCTTATTCATACACTTCGATTTTATGACAATATCTTCATTTTTTATATAGTTAAATTAATTAGTCTGTCTCTTTCGTTTAGCAAAAAAATTATGTTTCATTTATTAAATTTATTATAAACACATAAATAGATTCTACATGAACGTAACACAAAATACAAAATAAAATTGAGGAAGTTGCGTTTTTATATTGCACATTGTTATTAATACAGTTGACACAACAAATGAATGAAACCCACAAAACAGAACTTCTAATATCTTGTGAAGCAGCCTTTAACTTTGATAACTGCTTGGCATTTGCGCTGCATGGAGTTGATTCGACACTCGCATCTTTCAGGATTGATCCTGTAGTGCCATTCTTCACTCAGAACTACTGGAAGAAACTTTTCTGCTGTATACTAGACACTTCAGAAATGCCCATAGATTTTCAATGAGGTTTAGGTCGTGAGAGTGAGGAGGTGTTTTCAATTGTTTTGTTATGTTATATTCTTCGGNTTTCAATTGTTTTGTTATGTTATATTCTTCGTATTGTTGTCATATTGAAAAATGTAGGACAGGTACTTTCCTAATTTTTCTGCATTTTGCTTGACATACTTCTTTAAAATGCCATTATACACAAACTTGTACACTGTGTCATCAATAAATTTATATTCCCGACCCCTTTCGCAGACATACGCCCCAAAACTATAACTGAACCTTCCCCATGTTTAACTGTGGGAAGTGTACTGGTAACGTCATCGGCCGTATTAGATTTTCTCCATACCACGTGGGCACCATACGATCCCAGATGGTTGATTTTAGTTTCATATGACAAGGCGACATTGTTCCAAAACTTCTGGTTCTTATTTAGGCACCCTTTAGCGAAGAGCAGTCTTGAAGTGTGGCTCTTGTTAACAATGCAGGACCGCTTTCCTGCTGTCCTGCCATTATTGCCATGCATACGTAACACCCGGCGAAATGAATTGGAACAAATTTTATTACCGGTAGCAATTTCCAACTCGGCGTGTATTTTAGGAGTGCTTGTACGGGGACTGGATTTTATTCGACGCAAAATTAGTCGTTTTTCGTGGAGACTCAGACGTTTCTGTTTAGGTTTCCTTGANGGGGACTGGATTTTATTCGACGCAAAATTAGTCGTTTTTCGTGGAGACTCAGACGTTTCTGTTTAGGTTTCCTTGATATGTTCCCAATTGTTATAGATCTTTAAATTTATTTACAATATGTTGAACTGTTGTGTAACTCTTATTCATGATTTGTTCTATTTTTATTAAGGAGAATCCTGTAAGAGATAATTTACAATTATGTTTTTCATATCGGAACCAAGTTCCTTACCCTTACCCATTTTTATACCACTGCAGGTTGTATGCGGAACAAGAACAACGATCTAACTATACGCACATACGCCTCACAGCTGTTTACTCTAGACTCAAGGCCATCAAACGTCTAAATGTGTACAAATGTATGGTTAGCATAGCGACCTTCGTTTGTAGTTACAAAGATTTTTTTTCTCGGGGGTCTTCGTTTGAACATAAATATTTTGTGCACTAGATTTGTGAATTTAATATAAAAAACTTTTATACTAAAATTTTAATAATTCAATGGAAAAATAGATTATTTTATAATGGCTGAGGCTGTGTATTAATAAAAACGTGACCTACTGTATATGCTACAGTAAACTCTTGCATACATGCTCCCAGTTAAGTTGGCAGCGAATTGTTAAGAAATAGTTCTAAGACTTGATGATGTACTGTGAACGTAATGTTAAAATTTGTGGCCACTGAAGTAGTTTCTTGTTTTATACGCATTAGCCTATAGCAGCGCTTCCCAACCTTTTTCATCTCCCGTACCCCTTGAGAAGGATTTTTATTTTCAAGTACCCCCTTCCCTCCAACCCCCATCCGGCNAATAATTTTTTCTCATTATTTTTAAAACATATTTTTATCATTATTGTTTTATAATAAAAGTTTTTGTGATGAAAAGATAACTTAATGAGATCCTTGAGCTTGGATTCCATAGCTCAGCTTATTAAATTCCGGTTCAAATGATGACAAGTACAGCCTCAAAACAGGAGCTGCTTCAAGCTTGTTTCTATGTTTATTTTTGATGAAAGTATACGAAGAAAAAACCCTTTCTACAAGTACTGAGCTTGTAAAAGGCAACAAGTATTTCAGGGCTTTACAGCTGAGACTTTTATATTCTGTCCTCACACATGCCCAGAACTCNCTTGCTCAGAACTCAGTGAGATTTGCATGTTTGAACTCTGATTGCAGAGACGAATCTGTTGACATTTCTATCAGTTCTTCTTTGTCTGAGATTGACAATTTGTTAGCTTGCTCAAAAAAACATTGATCAAAAGGATTTGAAATCCAGTTATCTTCACAGCTTCGCTCAGGAAAGTAGTGCCTGAATGACACTTGAAGTCCTTTTAAGTGTGAGACTATATCAGATTTCACTTCTTTGGACAGTTTAAAATTGTTCTCAACTAGGAAAATGTGAAGTGTGTTGAACGCTTCACTCTGATCCCTGATGATACAGGATTCCCAAAAGTGTAATTTCTTAATCATTGATTCAATTTTGTCAGTAACTTTGAAGATTGTAATCGAACTATTTTGTAATCCTAAATTTAGTTTATTTATTTCTGAAAAAAAATATTACTTAAGTATGCAAGCTGCTGAAGCCAATTGCAGTCAAAAAAACTTGCAACCCAACTCAAAAGGGTGATCTTCAATAAAAACTTGGGTTTCATTTCTCAATTTAAACAATCGTGTGAGTACTTTCCCTCGAGATAACCACCTTACTTCTGTATGAAAAAGCAATGTGAAATGTAGGCTGTCCATTTCTTCACATAACAATTTAAATAGTCTTGATTTTGTTGCGCTGCTCTTAATAAAGTTAACAATTTTCACGGACTGATTGAGCACTTCTTTCAATGGACTAGGAAGAGGTTTTGAAGCTAAGCTTTGTCTATGAATGGCGCAATGGCTCCAAGCAACATGGGGAGCTACTTCTTTGATGCGACCGCGCAAGCCTTTGTAACAACCTGACATAGATTTGCCACCATCAGCGCAAACACCACAACAATTTTCCCAATTTATTTCATTTTCATAGAAATAACCCTGAACAACATGAAATATGTCTTCACCTGTACATTTTCCAGTAAGAGGGTAGCATAGTAACAGATTTTCTTCAAGCACCGTTACCATCCAGGTATCTTGCAATGACAAGCAAAATTGATAAATTGGAAACATCAGTGCTTTCATCCACTTGAATAGAAAAGNATAAAATAAGGTACTTTGTTTTATTTTTTGAACAACGGAATATTCAATATCGACGGACATATCCCCAATTCTTCTAGTAATTGTATTGTTTGATAAGGGAATTTTTTAAATTTTTCGTTCATGTTCTTCACCCGACATGCATCCAACAGCATTTTAATGCAATGAGAAATTAAATTTTCAGCAACTGTATGGTTTTTACTGCTTTTAGCAATACGGTAACTGATTCTATATGAAGGTTCGACTGCATTATCATTGTCTTTGTTTGCAGATGACAAAAATGAAGTCACTTGAGGGCCTTTTGATAGTCGTTGGAAGAAACTAATGTCTTTTTGTTTGTAATTTTGATGTTTTGTATTTAAATGACGCATTAACAGAGATGGTTTTATACTTCCGTTTGATAATATTTCTCCACATACAACGTACAGTGATTGACAGTCATCATCACCCGTGAATGAAAACCCATACCTCAAGTATCCATCAAGATATTTTCTTTTCTTTGCGGGTGGAGGAGCATTGATGTTTCAAGATCTTTTAACAGAGCTTATCTTATCTCTTACCAGTGAAGCACTCTGTTGATCAGTTGATGCACTCTCATCCGATTGCGATTGTAAATGAGACTGCTTTGAACTGCTGCTTGCTGCTGACAAGTCGCCAGACTGAATGTCTAAGCTAGGTACAGGCGTATTTAATTTTCCGGTTTTCAACCACTTATCCATCTTAACACTAAATTAATAACAAACACTAAGCTTATGTTTATGCCCTCAAAACACCAGTAGGAAAAATGATAGCAAAACGTGATTGTACAAAAGGCTGATAGTACTTCTTACTCACTTCACATCAAACGAGACACTGAAGTGGTGGTTTGTTTTTGAGGTAGGGAGGAAAACCCGAACGTCTTATCACTGTATGACTCATGCGACTCGACTTCGACAGTCGTCTCTCTCAACATCCTGTGACCTAAGCACGCACGCACATTCTCAGACCGGCACATCTGCATATTTTAGTTTCAAATTATTGATTTCCGCCGCCACCGATATTTTTTGTGTACCCCCAACAGGCCCCTCGCGTACCACAGGTTGGGAACCACTGGCCTATAGTATGAATTTGTATGAATTTCAACACATTTACTTTTGTAACAGTCCACGGTTTCACTTGGATGGTGCATGATTAATGGATCCGAACCACGACAGTGTTAATTTTACATACAGCGGAAGGATACATAACAATAAGTAAAAGTAAACCTTAAGCACAGCTTTTGAAAGTGCTTAACCGTGGCCGTAAACAGCGTATTCGCAATTTATAAAATAAGAAAAGATTTGTAAGATATTTTATACGAGTTTTGGTGCTAGCTTCTTGGCCCGACGCAAGGTAACTCTACAATCGCTTCCGTTTGCCGTAATGTATTGTGTGGCGAGTAAAGTAATTAAAATGTCAGACGTCACACCTCTTTCCAAGGGGGCCAGACGTAAAATTAGTTTTTTTTTTTAAATACACATGCCACAAAAGCAAGCAAAACTGCACAGAAGTCGTTTTATTCAACCGGATGTGACATCAGGTCAGGTTGGGGGGTGGGAAATTTCACCGAAGCCATCGCAGCCAAAGGCCTCTTAGACTTGCTTAAAAATTTCGTAATTAACAGAAAAATTTAATGAGTCCACAAGAGGGAAGTCAAGAGTCATGGGGTAAGAGCGTTACAAAGGAGAGAAGAAAAGGGATGAATAAGAGATTTTACATTTCGCTAAATTTTGAACTCTAACTAACAGGGGGCCGCGGTTGGCGTAGCTGCTAGACTGTTCGCCTTCCACCTAGGTGATTTGGGTTATATTCCCGGCGGGGCCACTCTCGGATCTTCGTACGCGGAAATCGCGCAGGATGACTCAGCTGGTCGGCAAGTTTTCTCCAGAGTATCTCCCATTTCCTCCGCCCTTACATTCTGGGCGCTGCTCCGTATCCACTTCGTTTCATTCTTATCGGCTTTCAAAATCGCGTTGTTGAGAGCCACCTAAAGCTCTTCACCCCACTCTTAACTTAATATCTTATTTCCAGAACCCCTGGATAAAATTAATAGGAAGATACTAACGAGCCTACTTTCCTCTGCATGGCTGCAAATTATTAGTGAAGTTCTTAAAAGCTAAGATGGTACTGGTAGGTAGGCCTTAACGTCTCATTGACATCAACAGTATTAGAGATGGAACCAGAAACATATGCAACAGGAGTAAGACAACTACAAATACAAACATGCCTTACCTGGCACTCAAACCCAAAACATCTCGTACCATAAGCTAGTGTGCAACCAACTCCATTACGAAGCATACACTTAGGATGTAATCAGTCTAATGGTTTCGATAGATAGGGTTTATTTACCTGAAATATTTCCATGGCTGTTATTTTAAAAATAAACCTGTGAGCAACTTAAATAATGTAGCTTTACATGGCATACCATAGTACTGTGTGTGTGAACAATTAGGTGGAAATTGGTTGATTGGTTCCCGAGATATGACAAAAAAAATTCTTTTTCTAGTTTGGTGCTGTTGTAAAGAAAACCATAAAAATTGACACTTTGTTTACGATTCTTCGAATAGATACTGTTATTACCTATACCAATTTTGGTTGAATTTGGTTAAATGTTTAATACATAGGATAAGTTTATCTAAATTATTTATACGACCGCCATTTCGAAAATATGTGTCTGATTCATTAAAAATATTTTGTTATTTGGCCTACAGTATTACTGGCAGTAATTGGTTAATTGTTTCCTGGTAAGACATTAAATTTTATTTATTCATATGGAGCTGTCTTAAAAAATTGCTCACAAAGAGGCTTTGTGTTTACTCATTTGATGGTTGTAATAGATACTGTGAGCATACAAAGTTAACTTGACGTTGGTGACATGGTTTCGTAGATGTGGCATGCTAAACAAAAATGTTTATATAATTGCCATTTTGAAAGTGTGGCCCTCTTAATACAAAGGCCTACTAGTTTAGATCGCATGATGTAGTACTACTTGTTTGCCAAATTTGGTAAGAATTGGGGTATTGTTTTCCGAGATATGATACAAATTTTATTTATTATTGTAGTTTTGTACAAAATGGCGGAAAAAGAGGCTACGTGTAGACCACTTGATCGTTATAATATATACTGCCAGCATTCAAAGTTGAAATTGTTTACATGTTTTCGAAGATTTAGCATAAAAAACTAACACGTTTATATGGGCACTATTTTGAAAATAACTGCCTTATACACCTAAACCGTAAATATTTACATGGCCTACCATATAATTACTTACATGTTAAATTTGGCGAGTATCGGTTGAGTAGTTTTCGAGATATATCATAAAAGATTTATTTTTGCATGCAGTGTTATCTTCCAAAATTACAGGCCCGCAATAATATCCATTTCTAAAAATCAATGCATAGATGATGTACTGTAAACTTAAAAAAATCTTATCAAAATCGGTTAAATAGTTCCCGAGATATAATACAGCACCCGACATTTTTCATTGGCCGCCATTTTGAAAACGAGTATTTAGCATGGTTCAGAACTATTAAAGTCTAATGTCCTTATAGTCTATTCACAGTAAAGTGAACACTTTTGGAAGCCCTCTCATTTGAAATAAAAGTTAATCAATATATTTTATTTTAGTCTTAGACGTTAACTTCAGAGTGTGGCAGAATATACACACTGGGTTTATTACTTACATGGTAATATTGATTTTAAAATGTGATTAAAGTATAAAAAATGGTTGAAAGGAAAAATTAACTAGGACATCAAAAGTGCTCACTTTACTGCGAACAGCCTATAATAAGTTCTTAATGTGTACCTAGTTAAGTGAAATTAGGTTAACGCATTCAAAAGTTCTTCGGGGTGACCCCCCCCCCCCACACACACAGACAGAAAAGTGATCCCATGGGCATATCTTTCCTTCGGAATGTAGGCAAAAAAAGCAACTGTTAAGGCTTAGATTTGAACATTTCCCCGAGAATATTCCATAACCTCGGACCTCCTAGCCGCTACGCCCCCTCTTTTGCTGCCAAAAATTTGAAATCTGGTCGACTTTAGTTTCCGATGGTGGCCTCATACCTCTCCAGACCGCTCCTGCATCAGGCAAATGGAAATTCTTATTACAACTCGGCGTAGCTACACCCGATGTAAATGTGCTGCTAAAATTGCACTAGCTTTTGAGGTGTAACTTTATGACGCTATGAAAGTTTGGAATATTCTTATGTGTAGTGATTAAAAGGTTTTTGTTAACGAAAACAGTGAATGGTGTATTTGAAAGTGAGGTAGTTATTATAGCCTTTAATATACCATATTATTTTGACAGAAAATACTATTATACATTAATTTGAATTTATTTAGAACTTACGTGGGTAATTTTTGCTCGATAGAATGTCGCAGGATCATTGCGACAAACTTCTAGGGGTGATTGTTCATGTAATGAAGAACCACTTTTATCATAGAACGGTTTGTCTTGAGATGCCCTGTTTAGATGCAACACGTTATAACGCCGGGCAGGTTGGCAGTCGCACACAACAGGCACCATCAGCTGCCTACCTCCTAGGACACAGTGATATTTAATGTAGTACTGTAGGGGTGGTGGTAATAATAAGTAGGTAGACGTTTGTAGGTTGCAGTACTTTATTGACTGCCTACTACACATTTCCACATTTACCTAAAACAGGTGCTCAAAATGGCGGCTCTCTTTTTGATTGCAGATGTTGCAATGCCGATGCATTGCCTGGCGGACATTCTCGAAGATGCCAGTAAAGTTTGAACTAAAATTGAACCGCAATGTGACCCCACAGGAAGATATCTACTGGCATGAGGTCGGGTGACCATAATGCTCATGCCACAGGGCCGTCTCTCCCAATCCATTTAACACCACACGTGNGCTCATGCCACAGGGCCGTCTCTCCCAATCCATTTAACACCACACGTGTCGGTGAGGTGTTGGCGAACACGATGGTTGAAATGCGGTGGGGCACCATCATGTTGAAACCACATACTAACTCATACGTTCAGCTGCACATCTTTTAGCAGCTGGGGTAGCTCGTTGGCCAGAAAGGCGTGATATGTCTGGTTGTCTAAACGAGCTGGAAGGATAACTGGTCCAATAACTTGTTCGCGGACAATGACTGCCCAAACGTTCAGCGCAAACNGTCTAAACGAGCTGGAAGGATAACTGGTCCAATAACTTGTTCGCGGACAATGACTGCCCAAACGTTCAGCGCAAACTGTTGTATGTGATGTGTGGCCACCACTGCATGTTGATTTTATTCTGCCCACACGTAGCTGTTGTGGGTATTGAAATAGCCATCTGTCGTAAAACATGCTTTGTCTGTAAACAACACACGCGATACAAACTCTGGCTCGGCAACGCACTTAAGCATAAACCACTGTGCGAACCACATACGAGGCTCGAAGTCAACTGGTCCAAGTTCCTGTACCTTTTGCAAGTGGAATGGATATAGTCTGTACTGATGTACTGACNGTCTAAACGAGCTGGAAGGATAACTGGTCCAATAACTTGTTCGCGGACAATGACTGCCCAAACGTTCAGCGCAAACGGTTGTATGTGATGTGTGGCCACCACTGCATGTTGATTTTATTCTGCCCACACGTAGCTGTTGTGGGTATTGAAATAGCCATCTGTCGTAAAACATGCTTTGTCTGTAAACAACACACGCGATACAAACTCTGGCTCGGCAACGCACTTCAGCATAAACCACTGTGCGAACCACATACGGGGCTCGAAGTCAACTGGTCCAAGTTCCTGTACCTTTTGCAAGTGGAATGGATATAGTCTGTACTGATGTACTGACNGGGCTCGAAGTCAACTGGTCCAAGTTCCTGTACCTTTTGCAAGTGGAATGGATATAGTCTGTACTGATGTACTGACAGAGCACTCTCAATATGGAGGTGTGGCTGACATAAATATTGTGAGCGAACCCATGTGTGCTTGTGGACGAGTTCGCCCCAACTCTTTCTAGCACTTCCTTTTCAAAATGCTGTACGAACACCTATTGCCCTGGTGCCCTCATGCAGTGGAAGGAAGGTCCCATACTCGCGCAGTCACTGATTTAGTCTCTGGAACAGTGTGTGATGTAGCTGCCATCTGTTGGGAAAGCATTCCTGATAAAGACATGCTGCTACACACCCACAGCCTCTAGCTTCACCATACAGCATATGCATATCCACCAGTTCTGCCGATCAATAAGCATCCATGACTAGTCTTGACGTACGAAGCGCAGTCTTGGTGAAACACACAACTGTTTCTACTTAGGCAGCGACAACGACGCAGCTCTGCGTGGTGTAATGTTGTGAGGGAAGGACTTAACGAACTGCGCACAGCACATGCAGTCCGATGCGACTCTCAGCACTTTTGATACTAATTACCTTTTCGGGACAGAGGCGAGGCTCTGTAACCGGATCTCAGTCCACTCACTATAGATAACCTAATAATCAACAGTAGGCATTTGATACGAGCGCCGTGGAATGCCTACCTCTCAGTAGCGTGAAATTGTTTTACAGCCCGGTGCTCAATGGAGCATCTCCGGACGCTTATAAATTGTGGGATTATGTTTGTTAGGAATGCTTAACTCTATTAGAGATAGATGTCCTTGCAGATTGTAGGCTATTGGTATGAATCACGAATGCCGAAAATGCGTCACGATAAAAATAGAAAAAATAAAATTCACTTGTGCTGTCGTAACGAAGAAAAATCTGCCACAAAAAAATGTTTTGTTGATCATAAAAACAAAATTGTTGCAAAAGCTAAAAAATAGTTTTACAACTCTACCAGTGTAGCTGCACAGAGAGGGAAAGCTGAAGTAGCTGCAATATACTAAACTACCTGTAACACTTTTTATAATTGAAAGAATCTAACTTCTATTCGCCACGGTGTGTCAGGTGGAGTGGAAATAGGAGCAATGGTTCGTGTAAGTTATTTGGCTCACCAGGAATCTAGCGCCGAAAACTTTTAGAGATTATCTAATGGTTCCATTCCGTCTAAAATAGCTAATAATACTTTTGAAATTAGCTTTCTCTTTAAAACCACAGTATGGTACCTATCTGCCACTTGTTGAATGCTTTGTATGCCTTCGTCACCTATATTGCCGAAAGGAATAACAGCAGGCTGTTCATAAACGCATATCAAAAATACCATAACGTAAATGCAATCAGTGGTCTAATGTCCGGCTTCAAAATATCGCAAACATTAACATCCGAACATCTTTGTTTATTCTTTGTCCATGTGATGTAACTAAGCTGAATAGCATTAATGCAGTGCGTGCGCCAGTGAAATTGAATTGTTCTTTAACATTTACTGTATGATTTTTTCCCAAAATAATTATGAAATGAGGTTAAAATTCAAATATTTAAAATCAAATTTGTTCAACTATATTATGATTATAAGCGCTGTGTCCATATCTTGTTAGAAGAATATGAAAGTTCCTACTGGCCCATTATATATACACTGAGGTGACAAAAGTCATGGGATACCTTCTAATATCGTGTCGGACCTCCTTTTGCCCGGCGAAGTGCAGCAACTCGACGTGGCATGGACGCAACCAGTCGTTGGAAGTCCGCGGCAGAAATATTGAGCCATGCTGCCTCTATAGACGTCCATAATTGCGAAAGTGTTGCCGGTGCAGGAGTTTGTGCATGAACTGACTTCTCGATTATGTCCCATAAATGTTAGATGGGATTCATGTCGGGCGATCTTGGTGGCCAAATCATTCGCTGAAATTGTCCAGAATGTTCTTCAAACCAATCGCGAACAGTTGTGGCGCGGTGGCATGGCGCATTGTCATCCATAAACATTCCATCGTTGTTTGGGTACATGAAGTTCATGAATGGCTGCAAGTGGTCTCCAAATAGCTGAACATAACACTTTCCAGTCAATGAACGGTTCAGTTGGACCAGAGGACCCAGTCCATTCCATGTCAAAACAGCACACGCCATTATGGAGCCACCACCAGCTTACACAGTTCCTTGTTGACAACTTGGGTCCATGGATTCGTGGGGTCTGCGCCACACTCGAACCCTACCATCAGCTCTTACCATCTGAAATTGGGACTCATCTGACCAAGCCACGGTTTTCTAGTCGTCTAGGGTCCAACCGATATGTTCACGAGCCCAGGAGAGGTGCTGCAGGCGATGTCGTGCTGTTAGTAAAGGCACTCGAGTCGGTCTTCTGCTGGCATAGCTCAGTACAGCCAAAGTTCGCCGCAATGTTCTAACGGACACGTCCGTCGTACATCCCACATTTATTCCTGCGGTTATTTCACGCAGTGTTACGTGTCTGTTAACACTGACCATTCTGCGCACACGTCGTTGGTCTCGGTCAGTAAGTGCAGGCGGTCGGCCACTGCATTGTCCATGGTGGGAGGTTATGCCTGAAATTAGGTATTCTCGGCATACTCTTGACACTGTGGATCTCGGAATGTTGAATTGCCTAACCATCTCCGGAATTGAATGTCCCATGCGTCTAGCTCCAACTACCATTCCGCGTTCAAAGTCTGTTAATTCCCATCGTGCGGCCATAATCATGTCAGAAACCTTTCCACGGGAATCACTTGACTACAGATGAAAGCCTAACCAATGCACTGCCCATTTGTACATTTTGTAAGCGATACTACTGCCATCTGTATATTTGCATATTGCTATCCCATGACTTTTGTCACCTCTATGTGTTATATATACAGTTATATTGTATGCAATTATATTATATGTAAATAGGGTTATGAGACAAAAAATTAAACCTTTGTCATAACCTTCAAACTCTTTGAGCTAAAACGATTTAAAAAATAGTAAATGCTTGCATTTTGAATGACTTATTGCCTTAAGCTGTATAAAAAAAGTAATAATGCTGCAATTAAAAAAATTAAAAGTGTGTTTCATATTTACCCCACCAAATCGAGTTATTGTGATACAACACTGGGATTATAGTTATACGCTGCAATATTTCTCATCCTAGTGCAAGTTTGAAGCATCTGGGGTAACTGTGAGACAGCCCTGTTCTTGTTGTATCACCATACAAAATTTCATACAAATTGGTTGGGTGGCTAATGAGATATTTTACCAATTAAATGAAAACACAACATAGACAAACATAATGTATTTTAAAGGAATCATAGCAGAGTAAAAAACACTTTAAAAATTATGCATTTTGTTTGCAAATTACCTCTACACACTCTAATACAACCACATAAAATTTACCCGATTTTAATATCTTATTTTAATTTTCCTTTCATTATTTGTGCTGCATATGTACATAAGAAAGTATTAAATCTGGTTGGTACAGTGAGTGTTATGCTTTTAAATTCAAATTAATCTTATAGCGTAACAATTATTTAAGACTATTGTAATTTAATAAAAACTACAGTTCTTAATTTAAAAAGATGCACATTTCTTACCTTACTAAGCTAAAAATAATTTTCGCTAAACAAGTGTATTAGGCAGGCTGTAGTTATGATGTTAAGGTAAGGTTCCCCAGTAGGTAGTTTATTTGATTTTAAGTTGTCTTTTTAAAGCAGTTACTTTCAAGAAGTCACTTTAGCTATCTTTTTTACTGTATCAAATTTATGTAGTTACATTTGATTAGTCAAATTCGGGAAGACACATCGGGGGTACTTTTTCTTTGCAGGTGTTTCAAATTACGCCTCGTAAACGTTAACAATGTTATTGAACATGTATTTGTAGTGGTTACCTGCCCCTACTAAGTTAGGAACGGGAAATTTGCGTAGAATACACTGAGCACTGATCACTGAAACATTATTTTCAACTTTCTTAACACTTCTTTTATCTGCATCGCTTTTGAGTTCCGTAACATCAAATTCATTTCCCATTACATTAAAGACCGTCACTGCATACCGAATTGTTGTGGCATTTCGTTTTTCCCCTTTAAAAGAAACTTGAGGAAGTCTCCAACCTTGATGTCTTGAGGACCCACATGTTCTAGCTCAATGAAATCTTCAGCCTGAGGTTCAAGTAGATCCACATCTTGCAGGGAATCATCATCTTGTAGACCGAGATGAGCTTCCGGATCAGATTCTTCGTTTTCAGTTTCTTGCACTGAAGAAACCTTACACCCACCCTTCTTCCTTGCTCCCATACCCTTCTTCCTTGCTCCCATACCCTTCTTCCTTTGATGTAACCACCTTTGCTCCAGGATCTATACTCTTGAGTGTTCTTGTTTCACTTTCCGTTCTCTTAATTTTTCTCAGTAGCAATTCTTCCAAATAAATAGATGTAGACACTTCTTATGGGNGTTCCCATACCCTTCTTCCTTGCTCCCATACCCTTCTTCCTTTGATGTAACCACCTTTGCTCCAGGATCTATACTCTTGAGTGTTCTTGTTTCACTTTCCGTTCTCTTAATTTTTCTCAGTAGCAATTCTTCCAAATAAATAGATGTAGACACTTCTTATGGGCTTCTTTTCAAGGTTTATGAAGCTGTTGAGACTGATGTGGAAGCAGGTCTTGATGCAGAAATAGGCCTAGGTGTTGAGCAAGGCGTAGAGGTTGAGGNTACCCTTCTTCCTTGCTCCCATACCCTTCTTCCTTGCTCCCATACCCTTCTTCCTTTGATGTAACCACATTTGCTCCAGGATCTATACTCTTGAGTGTTCTTGTTTCACTTTCCGTTCTCTTAATTTTTCTCAGTAGCAATTCTTCCAAATAAATAGATGTAGACACTTCTTATGGGCTTCTTTTCAAGGTTTATGAAACTGTTGAGACTGATGTGGAAGCAGGTCTTGATGCAGAAATAGGCCTAGGTGTTGAGCAAGGCGTAGAGGTTGAGGNACTGTTGAGACTGATGTGGAAGCAGGTCTTGATGCAGAAATAGGCCTAGGTGTTGAGCAAGGCGTAGAGGTTGAGGGTTCTTGCTCTAGTTCATTTCACTTTTCTTGAGACTCAGGCCTACCTTCGTCAGCCAAATATGTCTGTGTTTACTGGGTCACATGTTGAACTGCTAGATTTTGCAATGGAAACAGAGAGTTCTTGCATTTGTTCATTGCACTGTTTCTTACCTTTTGCAGCTTGGTATCTTGCATATCTTGTGCTGTTGAATCTAGAAACTGGATAAACATCTCTGTTCACTGGAAAGATCCCCCTAGATGCAAACCCAGACTTTGTTTTCAGCAGTAAAGTCTTGGTGCTATACTTCACAAAGGTTATCTACCAATTCATTCTTGTTCATTGCTCGCTAATTTTCTCTGTACCGCGGTACCAATTTCTCATCCCATTTACACTCCAGACTACGAAAGCATGATTTGCCAATATGCTGCTGTAAATCAGTTGTGTGAGCTGGTAGCTTCAAGATAATGACATTGTTTTTCTTTGCATGTTCAATCGTTNATGCTGCTGTAAATCAGTTGTGTGAGCTGGTAGCTTCAAGATAATGACATTGTTTTTCTTTGCATGTTCAATCGTTACAATATCTAGGTGTGCCAGATGTCCATCAAATATCAATAAGAGTAGTCGTTGAGGACTGGTTTCGCAGAATTTTANACAATATCTAGGTGTGCCAGATGTCCATCAAATATCAATAAGAGTAGTCGTTGAGGACTGGTTTCGCAGAATTTTATGATACAAATTCTGAAATATGTGTGCTGTCATACAACCAGTTGCACTGCAACTGTAAAATGTGTCTGGCAGGTCATGTGTCCCTTTCCAAGTGGACCATAAATTAGCAGCCTTGAAAACGATTAGTGGAGGCAATGCACTGCCATTAGCAGAAACACATGCTAAGACTGTTGTGTTTTCACGAACATTACCTTTAGCAATTCTTTGGGACTTCATTCCAACTGCAGTTACACACTTTACCCTTGATGGATCCCATGCAAAACATGTTTCGTCTAAATTATATATATGTGATCTGGCTTTTTGTGTAATCCAAGTTCATTTACAATTTCTTCAAGTATGTCATAGAATTCATATATTGTAAATGGATCACTGGCTGCTTGCCTCCTACTTTTCTCCAGTGGTTCAAGCTTTTTTTGAGGGTTAGCCTGTGAACGTTTCTGAAGTTCACAAACCAGTGATCTCCTTGCCGACCATTTGTAAAGGGAACATAAAGATTGTTCTGATGAACATACTCTTGTACTATGTTCAACGCCTCTTATTTTACCAATGCAAAGCCCCATTTTGCGAGCGATATATTAAGCTATTTGCTAGAACTTGCTCATCTTCAAAAGCAAAAATAGGTGGGCGTCCAGAATTTTTAGAAACAGGCTGTCCACAATTTTTAGAAACCTGTAGAGGTCCATCTTCTCTATATTTAATTTTCTTACTACTCATTCATAAATTACAACAGTTCGCTCGTAAATTCACATACATTTTCCCACCCAAGTAAAAAATCTGCCCAAATTTGAAATACCCGTTCGTAGCAGGGAGTTATTGGAGTGTAGAGATCAAGATGAAGTGTTCGTTTAATAGTGCGCCTGCGACCTTCGTCCTGACTTCCTCTTTGGTAGTACCATCGCTGACTTCCGCTGGACTGCCCTACATTATTGTCATTGCTATTCGCAATTAGGGCTAGGCCATTTAAACTTTGTACGTACAAGGCCAGCTCAAGCCCAATCAATAGCTATATCGTTTGATACCAGATACGAGCAAATACTAGTATCAAGGACATCATTTTCGAAATACTGCTGATGGAGCCACCAAACTCAGATCGTATGAAACACAACGTATTCCTATATGCCGAATAAGACGAGAAATGCTAGTGATAGTGCCATCGACTTATTGGTCCATACCATCGACTTCTTGGGTCTTGTCTTCTTCCTCTTCAGCCTTATCATGTGTGTCTTTGACTGAGGTGTCTATGTGTCTATCGGAATTTCTACGGACAACGGGAATGTTTGGCATGGGGTCTGCAGATGTGTCATCCAGTTCGTCAGCTGTGGTCAATGCATCGCCAACGGACACATCGACCTCTGTTNGGGTCTGCAGATGTGTCATCCAGTTCGTCAGCTGTGGTCAATGCATCGCCAACGGACACATCGACCTCTGTTCCAGCGTGACCTATGTGGCCAACCACCTCCTCAGAACCATTCCAACTTTATAAGTGCCGATTCAGTGAAAAGAANTTCCAGCGTGACCTATGTGGCCAACCACCTCCTCAGAACCATTCCAACTTTATAAGTGCCGATTCAGTGAAAAGAACTTCGCTTGCAGTATTAGTGTTCGATGTCATGGGAAGCATGTTTGTACAAAGAGCCCCACCCAAATAAAGTACATGTATTCGAAGTGTGAGGTGAAGATTTCAANTTTGTACAAAGAGCCCCACCCAAATAAAGTACATGTATTCGAAGTGTGAGGTGAAGATTTCAAGGATGGATGGTCTAGGTGCCCATATGTCTATATGCAAGAGGCTTCCTCCATGTAACATATCGGATGAATTTTCACAGTTAACANTGGTCTAGGTGCCCATATGTCTATATGCAAGAGGCTTCCTCCATGTAACATATCGGATGAATTTTCACAGTTAACATATGTTGACCTTCCTGACTTTATCAAACACAAACACGCTGTAATCTATCCTCACGACTTTAATAACAAATGTTTCAAGCGGTTATTGTTGGCTGGATTTGTTAAGTCATCGCAACCACAATGTGTGGACAAATGGTATGCTGAGGTTGAAGGATTGTTTGATTTTCGTGGACTAGATGTTCCGACTCCTCTACAGCAAATAAGGACATTCGAGAACAAGAAACCTGGGGTGTCTGTAAACGTGTACTCGTTGAATGCTAGGAGAAAAGTGGTGCAAACGCATGTCATGAAGAACGAGAAACCTGAACATATCGATCTTCTGTTGACGAAGGACGAAACTAAGAATATTTTACATTATAGTTACATGCGTAACTTTGCACAACTGGTTAACTCACAGGTTCTTCGCATGGGTACAATGTTCATGTCNTCGAGAACAAGAAACCTGGGGTGTCTGTAAACGTGTACTCGTTGAATGCTAGGAGAAAAGTGGTGCAAACGCATGTTATGAAGAACGAGAAACCTGAACATATCGATCTTCTGTTGACGAAGGACGAAACTAAGAATATTTCACATTATAGTTACATGCGTAACTTTGCACAACTGGTTAACTCACAGGTTCTTCGCATGGGTACAATGTTCATGTCNTACATTATAGTTACATGCGTAACTTTGCACAACTGGTTAACTCACAGGTTCTTCGCATGGGTACAATGTTCATGTCTGCAAACAGTGTTTTAAGCATTATACCGATTACCCACGGAAATCAGGACTCACTGGTTACAGTGCCTTGCAATACACAAAACAAAGTGTAAAAGATAATTTTNCCCACGGAAATCAGGACTCACTGGTTACAGTGCCTTGCAATACACAAAACAAAGTGTAAAAGATAATTTTTTTCAATATGTATGTGTGTTCCCATGTTGTACATTACCGAATAAAATTGGTGTTGTAGACATATTTTGTGTCTTTTATATGCATTACCGGTAAAACTTGCCTGCTTGTATATGAAAAATGACATATCTTTTTCGTATACTTTATATTTTAACATTCCTCTCGTAAGTATTATTTTACGGATCGCGTGCATGGAATCGCACTGCGCTGGGCGCCGCATGCCGATGCTGAACATATGTACATAGTTGAAATGTATGTTTTATGATGCTGCCTTACTCGACATTAAAAAGTTCATACATTTAATATAATTTCTATATAAATAAAGTACTTACAGTTCTAGCACTATAAATGGTATGTATTCAAAATTTTTACATGTATACAATATTTAAAAAGAAGTAAATTGTTGCTTTATACTGTATCACTGAATTCCTCTCGTAAAAGGAAGTGCGTGTGTGACTAGACTGGCCTGCCACCCTACAGCCTGGCAAGTCTCTCTTGGCTGGTGTATATGCCATCCTTTCGAATTACCGAGACTTGCACAGTGCCCTCGCTGTCGGCCGACCACCTGGGCTGCCTTACAGATTCTCGAGATATTAGTTGATCGCATGTTCCACCGCAAGTGTGGTGAGTGTTGGCTGAATTGTGAATTTGATGGTTTCGTTTCATTTTGTTCGTAAGGAAATTTTTTGCTGTTCGGTTGGACTAACCAGGCCTACCTGGTCTTGTATAGTATAGTCTAATGCAGCATACAGCACTCGACGATTGTGCAATATGCGATGGTTGGTAAGTGCTTATAAATATTTTCCTTTGATATCTGTTTGCATCAGTTTGTTGCAGTATTGTCCTTATTGTTCCAAGCATCTTAGCTCTGCGATGATTTTTTTAGCCTAACGTGACGTACAGCTTTCCATGCTCATTTAATATGCATCGGTGGGCAAATGCTTATAACTATTTACCTTTACAATTACTTTTATATCTGTTTGCATCAGCATGTAACTGTGTCCTCTCTCNGCAAATGCTTATAACTATTTACCTTTACAATTACTTTTATATCTGTTTGCATCAGCATGTAACTGTGTCCTCTCTCGGTTTCTCTCTCTATCTCTCTCTCTCTCTCTCTCTCTCATGAGACTAGCGGTTTAAATGGATTTTGCTTTAGTGGTAAGCAGAAAAAAAGTANTCTCTCTCTCTCTCTCTCTCTCTCTCTCTCTCTCTCTCTCTCTCTCTCTCGTGAGACTAGCGGTTTAAATGGATTTTGCTTTAGTGGTAAGCAGAAAAAAAATATATTTTCAAGCTGTGTAAAGTGTAATGCACCTGTCGCATTGTATACTTTTTTGAGGTTGGTCTTTGTGTACATTCGCTCCACTTTTATTGGCTGTGGAACCATCGGGTATTTTTTATATATTGCAGTTCGTTATGATAGCGTGCTCGTGGCGTACTCGTGTATATGCCATTCCTTTATTATTTGTTATGTGACTGATTTTTTATGTACAGCATGGTTTCATATATTTTTCATGTGGTTCCCCCGACCCTCTTGTTAGGCTAATGGTGTTTATTTGTGTTAATGGATACATGTTTTAATGTAACCAATGCCTACGTACACTTGCTCTCGGTGCAATTGTATAGCCTTTTTTTCAATGTATTGCTGTTTGTCAAGGGTTACCCATGCTAACGAGGGTGGTGGTAAGTGTTTGTCTTGTGTTCATGGACTGGCATATATGTGTGCTATTTCAGACCCGACCCTTTTACTTGTATCGGTAACTTTGCGATGCTTTTGTATGTATACCTACCTTCATTTCTTTACATGTATCGTGGGTTGTTACATATTCCCGAACCTCAAAGTTTGGGAAATGGTATCCAACTATGCTTTTAACATGGTTTAAGGCCTACTTGTCCTTTTCACGTTAATTGCAGTCAGGAGTGATGGCTGTGATATGAATTTGATGACTATAGCTTTAGCAGATGGTAAATGCATGCCCCACTATGCTTATAAGTGCATGTGGGTTTTCTCAGAGTGCCCCCATATTTTTAACATTTAAAATTAATGGCAGAGATTTTCTGTGAGCATAAGCTGGGCTTCTTACTAGAGCATTACCAGAAATGTTTCGCCAACCAGATGGAAAGTTTGTGACAAGTTTCGTGAAGTGCTTCGCAAATGGGAGATGTGCTGCTGGGCATTGGCGATGTCGGTGAGAGTGCTGTTAGTTCCAGCCATATCATATTATGCAGCTTCATCGGTGTGTGGGCATGCTCGTAAGCATGCTATGTCTATGGTGTGTTCTCCAGCATCATGTCGTCTGGCTCGGAACTTCTTTGGGCAATAGCTTGCCAAACAGGATCGATTATGTGCCGTATGCCGGAAACAACCGTGGAGACCTCCAATGTTCAGCAGTTTTTTTCTTCTGCAAATTCTAAACCAAGACGCCTGGAAATTTTTAAGATTATGAACTTTTCTGAGATTATTTTTTTTGTGAAATCCTGAGAAATGTCCATGTCCAGTGCGCGATTCTTACTCTTGACGAGCGAAAGCAAAGAAGAAACTTGCCAGAACAACATTGGCTGTGCTGGAAAGTATGTGACTACTGTAAAACCGGGACCTATTTGTTAGAGGGTGTTGGAAGACATGTGGTGGTAATGGGTTGCAGTAGCATGTACCTCTTTTAGGAGTTTAGATGTAAACATTAATTGGAAGAGCTCTTTCTCGCTCTCCTCGTACTGAAGATTATTCGTGTGTACGAAGGCTTAAGACTGACTGAAATAAATATGGAGCCAAGGCAAGCACCTTATTGGTCACATTGTCGACGGTGTCGATACTTTGACAAGGTTTATGGTTTAGGCCATACAGCCTGTCGACATGAGAAGAGTAAATGTTTAAAGAATACATCTCGTGCGATATTGAGCTGCTGTATCTTCTAGGCAGCTCGCTCTAAGTGATAACTTGTATAGACAATCAATGTATGCAAGTATAGTGTTCCTTCTCCTACAAGGAAACAGTATGTGTTGGCCTCACTACCTTCTGCTAATACACCGCTCAAAAAATTAGAGGGACAAGATTTTGAACATAAGTATTGTTGCTGTATAGCTCTTGAGGTGGATAAATAAGGGTTCTACCAACAATTAAAACCTTTGTTTACCGGTAACAAAAAGTATGTTACTGTGTTATTGCACAACACAAGGGTGCTCTAAGCATACATCATGTACAGTATTCTAAACTAAAGTGGAGACTGTATCCATTAATGTAAAAACACCATTTCATTATCATGTATGGCCGCTATGTGCCTGTATTACCGCCTCACACCTTCGATATATGTTTCTGATCAGTACACTGATCTCTGCTTGTGGGATGTTCTCCCATTCTTCGAGAAGGGCGTCTGTAAATTGTTGAGTCTGAGGGGCTCCTTTATCCAGTTTATCCCATAAATGCTCAATAGGATTGAGATCTGGACTAACAGCAGACCAGTCCATTGCATTAATATGGAGATCCTTTAGGGCGGTCATGATGGCTGCTACTGTATGTGCCCTTGCATTGTCTTGTTGTCATTGTCATCCCAACAGCAATGGGCATAACGTGCTCGAGGGCAATATCTGAAATGTACCTGGCAGCAGTAAGTCGGTGTCTGACAACCACAAAGTGTTGCCACCCCACACAATAACTGACCCCGCGCTAAATCTGTTTGTTTCCAGGACAGCTGCTTCTGTGTAATGCTCACCATGGTGATGGTACACACACACACACACACACACACGTCCATCACATTTTGTTAGACGGAAGCAAGATTCATCAGTGAACAGCACTTTGTGCCAGTGACGAAGCTTCCAGTTCCTGTGTTCCTCAGCAAATCGTAGTCGATCTCTCTTGTGACGCAGCGCTAATCGTGGAACCTTAGTGGACCTTCGTGCTCATAGTCCTGTTTCTCGCAGGCTATTGCGTACTGTTTGGGCACTGACATTTTCACAGGTTTCAAAAACTCAGAGCATTTTTGTGGTCCCGAGCGGTAGCACTGCACCAACGAAACGCACGATTCACCGCATATCGATTTTCTCTGGCCGTGGTTTTACTTTTTCGACCCTGGGCTGGCCTCCTTGTTTACATTCCCGTTAGATTGAAGTATTCCCAGGCTCTACAAAGACAGAATTTGCCTCAATAAGCTGTGCAGATACTGTACGTATAGTCCAACCTTCCTGCAGCAATGTGACCGCGATCAGTTTCAACCTTCGTCAGGTACCGCATGTTGACTGAATAAATGTACAAAAGGCGAACACGTCATGTACGGGCACTAGATGTCAGTCTACAGCAACGTGATTCGTTGATCACCCACAGTAGTTAGATAATGGGGGTTCAAACACAGCGCCTTACACGGGAGCCAGGGAGCCAAATCGCCCCAGGCAATGCGAAAACCTCCTGCTATTTCATTCCACTACCACGGCTGTCATATTGACATCAAGTTGGTAAACATGCTCTTTCAATACATGCAGACGGCGGCCATTTTGTTTTCAAATTTTTTTTTAAATTTCAAATTTTGTTTCCAAATTTTTTTTTCAAAACTGTTTTATTTGAAATTTTTTTGAAATTTTTTTTCTAATTTATTTTAATTTATTTTTGTTGAAATATTTTTGTTATAAATAGTTTGTAATCACATCCCTACTTCATGCTCTTGCATTCCATGCTAGGGAGTTTTCTCTTAGTCTTACCAAAATCGATTAACATTTAATTCATTCCTAGCACATCATATACATCATACTCTTGCATTCCAAGCTAGGAGGTTTTCTCCGAGTCTGCCCAAATCACTGCCATGTCACCCCGACTAATCCCTACTTCATGCTCTTGCATTCCTTGCTAGGGAGTTTTCTCCAAGTCTTCCCAAATTCGATTATCATTTAATTCGTTCTTACTAGATGATATACATCACATGCTTGCATTCCAAGCTGAGAGGGTTATCNCCATGCTAGGGAGTTTTCTCTTAGTCTTACCAAAATCGATTAACATTTAATTCATTCCTAGCACATCATATACATCACGCTCTTGCATGCCAAGCCAGGAGGGTTATCACAGAGTCTTCCCAAATTCGATTATCATTTAAGTCCTTCCTACTAGATGATATACACCATGAGCTTGCATTCCAAGCCAGGAGGGTTATCTCAGAATCTTCCCAAAATCAATTAACATTTAAGTCCTTTCTACGAGATTATATACTTCACACNCTCCCCCAATCAACTAGCATTTAAGTCCTTCCTACGAGATGATATACATCACGCTCTTGCATGCCAAGCCAGGAGGGTTATCTCAGAGTCTTCCCAAATTCGATTATCATTTAAGTCCTTCCTACTAGATGATATACACCATGAGCTTGCATTCCAAGCCAGGAGGGTTATCTCAGAATCTTCCCAAAATCAATTAACATTTAAGTCCTTTCTACGAGATTATATACTTCACAATTTTGCATGCCAAGCCGGGAGGGTTATCTCAGATTCTTCCCAAATTATATTATCATTTAACTCCTTCGTACTAGATAATATACACCAATGCTTGCATTCCAAGGCAGGAGAGTTATCTCAGAGTCTTCCCAACATATTCGCTAGGGTTTTCTCAGAGTATTTCTAACTATACACAATAATAAAGGAGCCTAACATGTTATGTGAAGCTCTCAAAACTGTCTCAACACTGTCGAAGCTGGTAGCCATTCGTAAAGGATGCTACCATTCAGAACGATAAAGGAGCTAACACGTTACTCAAGGCTTTCGAAAGTATCTTATCTATCGTCAGCAGGCTATCGTAAAGAACAATACCATGCACAACTATAAATGAGCCTAACATGTTATGCGAGGCTCTCGAAAGTGTCTCGTCATCGGCAGCCTATCATAAATAATACTGCCGCGCATAACGTTAAATAAGCCTAACATGTTATGCGAGGCTCACAAAAGTGATTCGTCATCGGCAGAAAATCATTAAGAATGCCGCCGTGCACAACGTTAAATAAGCCTAACATGTTATGCAAGGCTAACGTAAGTGAATCGTCATCGGCAGCAAATCATAAAGAACACTGCCCCGCACAATGATAAAGGGGCCTAACATGTTACATTAGGCTCTCGAAAGTGGAAAATAATCAGGGAAGTTATTTGTTTCAGTACCGTAAGATTAATTTTTTTCTCAAACACTGTCATGTTCGACGAGCATGGAACTTGCCACCACTAGGATGTCAGGTGAAAGGATGCTGGAAGGAATATGAGAAAACCGAAGTGGAATGGTAGAGCATGAGACATGTCTCCGTCAGGGTGCCAGGTAAAAGATTGTTAGAAGGAATATGAGAAAACCAACGTGGAATGACTGTTGTACTAACCAGGATGGTCTGGTCTTGTCTCGTACTATCTAAAATCTCGTAGAGTATCTGAAACTTGTGCAATATGAGCTGGTTGCTCGGTAAAAATTTATAACTGGTTTACTTTAGATTTTTTTATGTTTTTTATATCTGTTTGCGATGGTATGTGGCAGTGTTGACCTTATCGTTCTCCATACTTCACGACTCTGTCATAGTATTTTACTTTAATCTAATGTTACATATGTTGTTCGTTACTTGGTTGAATTTGTGTACCTCTGTAGCATAGCTCGGATGTAGGATGTCTGTGAGAAAGGTAGTTTTACTATTTATTTTACTGTACTAACCAAGGCTTACCACACTAGCTTATTCAGATGCACAGTGTTGTCTAGCATCGCGTGATGTGTGCTCGTCACTTGTACAATACATGTTGGTAGGTGATAATAACTACTTTTCTTTTATTTTTATGCCTGCTAGTATCAGCATTTCGAGAGTGTTTTTTTTTCTCGGTCTAATGTAATGTATAGTGTTAGTTGCATGTGCAATACGCAGCGGTCGGTGGGAGTTTATAACTATTTACCTTTACATGTTTTTAAATATCTAATCATTAATATATATCAGTGACATAGATTCTTGCATGACTACTGGTTTACATACACTGTGTTAAGTAGCAAGCAAAGGGACACAACCTTTACAAGTCGTTTAATGAAACGTTACATTAACATCGATGATAGATAGTGTACATTTTTTCATTCGATGTCTGGCTGTTAAGGGCTACCCATATTAGTGATGACTTGAGCTGCCGACCATTGCGTAGGACTGACGATGATCGTTTATATTATCACATAAATATTTTTTTACAGTTATCACGACTGTGTGCCACATGTATGTATCACATTTGTATGTACTTTTTTGCGTTTTACATATCTTAGTTTGTTGTAAGTTATCCATCCTGAATTTTATTTACGTATATGCTTTCATATATATTTTAGTCTTTCAACCGAGTCATTGAAGTATTCTCAAAATAAGCAGCTAAGACTTTCCCGTCACTCTTCACAGACGATACACGCCTGCATGTATGTTCTTCCATGATGGGTAGGTTGTTAGATACCTCTGAGTCAGGGTACTAGGTTCGAATCTGTGTTTCTATGCATAGGTAAGTGTTCTGTACGTCGGAATTCAGTAATGTCGGCTGAAGGCTATCGTGTCCCTAGCAGGGGCTGTGTGATCTTGGAGCCTTACGTAACACTCTCTCGGCTAGTGATCTGTGTTATCCGTTAAACTTGCCAAGACCTGCACGGTGCTCACATCGGTAGCTGACCATCTGAGCTGCCTCACATATTCCCTGGCATATGACAACAGTCGCAGTCCACCCTTGTGTAGGACTGACGATAATTGTTTATATTATCAGAAACATTTTTTTTTACAGTTACCGCGACTATGTGTCTCATGTATGTATCATATTTGTATATATGTTGCTTTTTTGCATATCTCAGTTTTGTTGTAAGTTATCCATCCTGAATTTTATTTACATGTATATGTTTTTTCCCATTTATTTGGTTCGGAAAAATATACCTACCTATGCTTAATATGTGTATATATATATATATATATATATGTATTTAGGCATTTTTTTTGCCGGTAGTGAGAGCTTCTGTACGTATTGCTCAAGCGACCTATAGATAGGGAACTGAGTTCGAGACTTGACACTATACAACAAAATCTGTTTTTTTTTCTCTCAGTGGTGGAGGTGATCTTAATATAAGCGAGGTTTAAGATAAATGAATAACACAGAAATAATTTACACACTTTTACCTTTATTTACATAGTTGACATAATATGAATACAAAATCATATTTGATACATGCTCGCCTTATTATTCTTCATTCGAGCGAAACATTTATTCTTTCTGTTTTGGAGGAAGAACATTATCTGTTGTGAGCATTCAAGCTGTCCTTATACGAATATACTGTATGACAGTTATCACATGGGTAGGTATTGTAGACGGTAGCAGATTTGCAGTTGCTATCTTCATGTCGTTTGGTCCAGCTGCTCTTGCTGAATGTCTTACCGTAATTCTTGCTTTCGCTTCCTCATGAACGACAAACATGGCCTTTGCATGTATTTTTNTCTTGCTGAATGTCTTACCGTAATTCTTGCTTTCGCTTCCTCATGAACGACAAACATGGCCTTTGCATGTATTTTTTATGTTTATACAGGTTATCATTTCGGGTAAACACCTCATCACAGTTATCACAGTGGAACGCTTTGTATGCTGGACTGAACATGCAATGACAACTTTAATGTTGGCATGAACTATAACTTGTGCTAAAAAGTATTTCCACTTTAGTTACATTGATATCATACTGCTTGCATCGNAATGTTGGCATGAACTATAACTTGTGCTAAAAAGTATTTCCACTTTAGTTACATTGATATCATACTGCTTGCATCGACTCTTCAGGGCCCCTTGTTAGTGACCGTGTTGTAGTTGGTAAGTCTGCAACCATGGACTTAATTTTCATATTGTAGCAGAGTATACAATCACAGCAGTAACATTGATACTGTATTTGTTGTAGCGTCTCTTCAGGGCTTCTCGCTGTTACAGACTACAAACTCGTAGTAGATGAATGTAGTAGTAACAATCTGCTTTCCTCCACCATGCTCGACAATGGAATGACATTCATTTTANGATGAATGTAGTAGTAACAATCTGCTTTCCTCCACCATGCTCGACAATGGAATGACATTCATTTTATATGATGCATACTTATATATACTAATAAATATTTTCCTTTTCATTTTGTAATATCAATTTTAATTAGTGTATAGTTGTGTTGACCTTATCGTTCACATACTTTACAACTGGAATTCCTTCGCCTAACATACGGTACTGTGTAAGTTATCGTGTAATACATCACAACATATATAGATTGTTGAATGTATATAACTATTTGTTTTATAATTATTATTTTTATATCTGTTTGCTTTAGCATGTAGCTTTGATTACTCTCTCGCATGACTAATGGTTCGAGAGCATGTGGTAGCATCCTTTATCATAAGCTACCAACTTAATCTGTGAAGAGACACTTTCGAGATCCTCGCATAACATGTTAGGCCCCTTTATTGCTGTGTTCGGTAATGTTCTCTATGATAGGCTACCAGCTTCGTCCAAGATTTTTTCGAGAACCTCGCGTTATATATTAGGCAGCTTTATCATTGTGTGTGGTAGCATCCTTTATGATAGGTCACCAGCTTTGTCAGTGCTGAGACACTTTCGAGAGCCTCGCATAATATGTTAGGTCCCTTTGTCGTTGTGCATGGTAACGTGCGTTATTATAGACTACCAGCTTCGTCCGAGACTCTTTCTAGAGTCTTGCGTAACATTTTAGGTCCCGTTATCATTGTGTTTTATGTTAGGCTCCTTTACCATTGTGCGCGGTAGTGTTCTTTAAGTTTTGCTACCGATGACGAGTCACTTTCGTGAGCCTCGCGTAACATGTTAGGCTTATTTAACATTGTGTGCGGCAGCATTCTTTATGAATTTGTGCCATTGACGAATCACTTTCGTGAGCCTCGCGTAACATGTTAGGCTTTTTTAATGTTGTGCAAGGCTGTGTTATTTATGATACACTAACAATGACGAGACACTTTTGAGAGCCTCACGTAACATGTTAAGTTCCTTTATCCTTGTGTATGGTTGCATCCTTAAGGAATGGCTACCAGCTTCAACATTGTTGAGACAGTTTTGAGAGCCTCGCATAACATGTTAGGCTCTTTTATCATTGTGTACAGTTTGAAATACTCTGAGATAACCCTCGTGCATATGTTGGGAAGACTCTGATATAATTCTCCTAGCATGGATTGCAATAGTGTGGTGTATATAATCTAGTAGGAAGGACTTAATTAATAATATAATTTGGGAAGACTCTGAGATAACCCTCCCAGTTTGGCATGCAAGATCGTGAAGTATTTCATCTTGTAGGAAGGACTTAAATGTTAATTGATTTTGGGAAGTCTCTGAGGTAACCCTCCTGGCTTGGAATGCAAGCTCATGGTGTATATAATCTAGCAGGAAGGACTTAAATGATAATCTATTTTGGGAAGACTCTGAGATAATACTCCTGGCTTGGAATGCAAGTATGCGATGTCTGAGACAACCTCTCACTTGGAATGCAAGAGCATGAAGTATACGATCTAGTAGGGAGGAATTAAATGATAATCGAATTTGGGATGACTCTGAGATAACCCTCCTGGCTTGGCATGCAACAGCATGAAGTATATCATCTCATAGAAAGGACTTATATGTTAATTGATTTTGGGAAGACTGAGAGATAACCCTCCTAGCTTGGAATGCAAACACATGATGTATATCATCTAGTAGGAATGAATTAAATGATAATGATTATCGAATTTGGGAAGTCTCGGAGATATCCCTCTCAACTTGGAATGCAAGCACATCATGTATATCATCTAGTAGGAAGGAGTTAAATGATAATCGGATTTGGGAAGATTCTGAGA
This sequence comes from Clitarchus hookeri, assembly GCA_002778355.1. NCBI lineage: Eukaryota > Metazoa > Arthropoda > Insecta > Phasmatodea > Phasmatidae > Clitarchus > Clitarchus hookeri. The sequence goes on along the minus strand of NQII01000524.1, from coordinate 786,787 downwards.
AAACCTCTTAGCATGGAGTGCAAGATCATGATGTATACAATCTCTTAGGAAGGAATTACATGATAATAGAATTTGGGAAGACTCTAAGAAAACTCCCTTGCATGGAATGCAAGAGCATTAAGTAGGGACGTAATTGCAAACTATTTGTAACAAAAATATTTCAACAAAAAATTTTTTGAGAAAATAAATAAATTTTTATTTATGTTTTGAAAATCATAAAAAAAANACAAAAATATTTCAACAAAAAATTTTTTGAGAAAATAAATAAATTTTTATTTATGTTTTGAAAATCATAAAAAAAATTTTTTGAACTTTTTGTAAAAATTTGAAAACAAAATGGCGGCCATCTGCATGGAATGCAAGAACATAATGTTTACATTCTGGCTGACAAGAGGGCCGCTGTAGAAGTGGAATGCAAGAGCAGGAGGTTTGCGCATTGCCTGGGGCGATTTGGCTTCTTGGCTCCCCATTTTCTAACTACTAACCACTAAACTTTTCGACATGTTTCTACACATTGTAATATGGTGTAGACCCTAGGACGTTAAACATTGATCTGATGGATGAGTTCCCTTCGTGAAGCATGTCCTAATAATNTAATATGGTGTAGACCCTAGGACGTTAAACATTGATCTGATGGATGAGTTCCCTTCGTGAAGCATGTCCTAATAATAATACAAAGCATTTTTCTCTTAAACAGTAACCAGTTATATATTACCTGTGAACTAAGTCTTGTATACTGCATATTACATTCATAAAATACGAGGAGACTACAGACTGTACAAGCGACGAACACCACACGATGCAGTCGGTTCGTGCAAAACATACATTTGCTAATCTAGCACTCGAAATGGACAAACTTTAAAAAACAAATATATCACTAGAATCTCTGGGAACGGCTACCAACGACACCCCAACTGCCAAGGAAAGAAAACTAGGTGATAACTGTGCTGATGAAGAAGCATAGAATGACGATGTTGAAGACAGTGTTGATGATGAAGCCGATGAAGATGATAGTGATATTTCCGACGTTCTTATGCATCTATGAATTTCCTGCTTCAAGTGGTGTGAAGAAAGCAAACTACAAAGACACTAGCTATATATTTTTGTGCGTATTTGTAAAAAGTCGTGAAATATGTACATTTTATCAATAAGTTCGTGAATTTTTGCAAGCAAGAAATAACTTACAGTGAAAATTAAATGCAAAAGTATTTAAAAACTTGTAAATTTTCTATAATCAAACATTTTGTATTATACCTCTGAAACTGAAAATATGACACGAATACGAAGTATTTATGCATAATGTTTGAAGCCGACTCATCATTCTTAATGAGCGCAATATTTAATGTCAATCTTAATTGTAATTAAAATCCANCATAATGTTTGAAGCCGACTCATCATTCTTAATGAGCGCAATATTTAATGTCAATCTTAATTGTAATTAAAATCCATACCACAGTCTTTATATTGGCTACAGTCACTTAGTTCACACATATTATTTTTTTTTATGTACACATTTCAGATATTCAATACAACTGTTTATTGCCATGAATCAAAATGTCTGGAAGTCACTTCCAGTCCCACAGTTACGCTAGNCATAATGTTTGAAGCCGACTCATCATTCTTAATGAGCGCAATATTTAATGTCAATCTTAATTGTAATTAAAATCCACACCACAGTCTTTATATTGGCTACAGTCACTTAGTTCACACATATTATTTTTTTTTATGTACACATTTTAGATATTCAATACAACTGTTTATTGCCATGAATCAAAATGTCTGGAAGTCACTTCCAGTCCCACAGTTACGCTAGTCTCTCTCTCTCTCTCTCTCTCTCTCTCTCTCTCTCTCTCTCTCTCTCTCTCCACTGTACATAAGCTCACAGACTTCACTCTCACTGCTCACTGTCGTCGCCGCTTGTCACTTTGCTAGCTAGGTGCTTCGCTATCTAGGTGCTTCGCTGTCTTCGCACACCTGACGCCTAAGGCCGTACATTGTTCCAAACTTTAGACCCTTAGACTGTCAACTCGGAGAACCGCCGCTGTTATATAGACCCGCTGGCCCAATCCAGAAGGTTCCCCGCACTCCTTGTCGCGCTGAAAGAGGGCGAGGGTGATGGTGATGACCAGAAAATTCTTACAACGATAACCCAAGTAATTCAATTCCCCGAGTACAGGAGGCGGCATGAGCCCCCATAGGCTTATTGCAGCAGCGGAATGCAGTCCCCCCCCTCAATCATGTAAATATCCGTGCACCTCTCAGGTTATCAGTTGTCGTGTGACGGTTTAGGAATTTTAGAGCGACGCTGGCCCACAACCCCCCCCCCCCC